>JAQIWN010000020.1:0-81106 GCA_034699025.1 Entomobrya cf. arborea Gr-Col-00668 | reverse complement strand
TTTTTCTTTTTCCGCAATCAATGAACTTGAAACGTCTTATTTGCTTGAAGAGATGAAAATTTTCATGTGTAAAAAGAATAGAGTGTAAAGAAAAGAACCTTCATAGTCCTGTAATCCGCTTCAAGACAAATGAACATTGTTGGACATTTGGGCTTATCAGATTTTCAAAATTATTATTGTTTGCAGCTGATCTCTATCAGTATTCAAATATATGAAAAAAAACCCTTACCAATGCCATCATCGTCCAATTATTATTATTGCAGAGAAATTACTTAGGGACACAGAAATTTAAGGCCCCGAAGAACAGTGTTGTGTTTTAAGTGTTAGGCTAGTGCCAAATGTTTACGTGATATAATATACTTACATGTATTATATTCATATGAAATAAAAACCGGAATGTTAGATATACTCTATTCTATTGTTTTTTTATTAGTTTGCTTACATTACATAATAGTATTATAGGCAATGCTACAAAATAAATTTGATAATATTGCTTAGATGACGATGAAGATGATATGAAGCATCCTGTAAAAAAAATTCTTGTTGTTATAAAAGCAAATTGGATTTTCACAATACGTACAAATGCGTATGCATACATTTAGCAAAGTGTAAAATCACAATGGAATTTGAACCTTATGGCAATCCTTTTGGTAATCTGATTTCGTGTTATATTTTTTCATGTAGCGCTGATAAATCTCGCTATTGAGACCATTTGATATTCTGGTATAAAACTTGGAAACGGCATGGTTTTAAATATTGTACAGTACTAAAACCTAAAATAAAATAATAGTCGTCAGTCGTCAGCGCTACTTTGTCAATGCAATACCACTTAAGTTCCCATTGCCCCTCTTCACAAGAAATAAATGAAAGGCTTGGCTTGATCCTTTTAGCTTCCATCCATCAGATCAACAACAAAATATTCAAATATCCATCCACTCTCATCTAATGCTATACTCTACTCCAATTCTATAGAAAAAATATGTTACTTCCCTGCAGCTAGAATCATGACAATGATGTTATTGCTCCTCATATTTTTCATGTATGAAATTCATGCATGATGATGAATTCAGACGGACACTCTAACTCTGATCTAATCACTTAAATGCTTTACACAAAAGTCACCATATAGATATTTATATATTGCATAAAAAAGTCCATACATATAATTTATTATATAATGTACATACATGTATGTACAATTTAAATGGCACATGTTTGATGATGTGGAAGAGAAGAAAAGGGGTGTACACTAATTCATATCATATATTCATTGTTATTATTCTTATCATGCAATATTTGATAATAATAATCCCTGTCCAAAGACCTCATATTTTAGTGAACATCATCTGTTCTCTCCTCCTGTTACTCTTTTTCTTTGTTGCTCATCAATAGCAAAGTTGATGAGAGTTTCAAACAAGACTACAAAAGAGACATAAGAAAATTAAATAACTACATTCATTTTCTGTTGCTTCTATTGTTAAGATATTACTTAATATACTTGACTCAATTGATTGTTGCATTCAAGATGAAAAACAACTATGAAAAGGAGGAGATGTGACGATGTAAAAGTTTGCCATCAAATTTCAGTTACAATATGAATTTTAATAGCTCTGAAGAAATTACACTGACCAGATAAAAATGGGAAATATCCGTTTTTCCCTACCCCCACTTTACAGTTGTAAACGGTTGTAAAAATTGAATTCCAAACGAAATAAATAAGAAATAACCGAAAAAAAAAACAAATTCGAAAATAAATTCCTTATAATTTGTCAGAAATGAAATGTTTGTGTGTTTTTTTTAAATGTTCGTTCAAACTCGACAAATAGAAGCGCTTTAGAATTAAAGAGTATAAATATAAGATAAGCGTACATAAAATTATCACATTATTGGCAAATGCCGTTATGATTTCCAAAATAATTTTTAGTCTGTACGTAAACCCACTAAAACCCGAACCTGCGAAATGCTATCTCGAATCTATACCCACTGGCGTTCCGTTGCGAGGTTTAATCTAAATGGGAACTGTTCTTTTTCACACATCGTTATAGCACAATGCATGGTATCATTATTATTATTACCAATATTATTTTTCGGGTTAGCTTTAATTTATACCATTATTAATATTTTACTTATTGTTGTAGGGATCATACTAAAGTGAGAAAATGTCGTACTAGAAGCTATACCTCTGCTGTTGGGTCAACACCCGGTTGCCTTCGTCGTGAAAATTTAATAAAGATCGCTAGAGTTTTTTTTATGCTCCGAGTCCTGTCTAAATAGAAAGGCAGAGAGGAAGCAAGAAGTAAAAAAATAATCGGTGCTCGATGCGATTCGTTATTACTTTTTTGATGTAACACGTGTAAAAACAATCGTATCTTATTCTACACACTATGATCAGTAATAATAGAAAGAAAACAGGACAGTATAGAAAAAAATATTTAGCTGAGTTTTTGTTCAGGGGGTAATTGGGATTTAAGAAAGAAAAAAGCTAAGGCTTGTTCTCTCTTGCTTGTCCTGATTTCTAACTATTTTGTACCTTTCTAAATACCAGGTTTGGTACATATGTTATGTGCGTATTTTGCGCGTCATGCATGTGTATTCGGGTGAACAACCACGTACAACATAATTCTTAACAATCCATATCGTTCACAATCAGTAATAAAACCGTTTTCGAACTCGTATAATTTCATCGACAACTTTAGTTACTAAAAAAACATGGTTGTTCCTTTGCGTTTCTAGTCGCCATGAAATGATGTGGTAGTAAAAACGATTTCTTGTGATGATGCGTTTGCCATTTTATGGCAAACCGTTTTTATGGCTTTAGCTTTGATGCTTGGTTGGATGTATTACACTAATAGCGACATAGTTAGAAATTGTCAAAAATTGTGTATTTCTGTGTACCTCCAAAATTAAATACTTGAAAATAGAGAGCTGACAAAAAAAGATGCGAACTTTTGCACAATGGTAACACACAGCGACGTAGAAGTACAAGCCACAAGGAAATTCCTATTTTTTTTGTTGTACTACAATGCTCACATGTCAAGAATTATTGATGTGTGTTAGCTATATAATCAGATAAAAATCCGTGATGGGATGTTGGTTGATGTGGTAGGGTGGTTGTAGTTGTAGCTAGCGATGGCAATATGGGTGGTTATTCAACTCGATCATTCAATAAAAATCTGTGAACTTTTTTATGAGATGTGACAAGCGTGATGACGGACTTGCGGAAAAAATAAAAAAGATGTTTCGGTCAAATCGTTTTTTGCCAACATTGAATTGCCTATGAAAAAAATGACGAAGAATCAAGGATGTTAAAATTAAGCGGTATTTTTTAATCAAATTTTATTTTGAGTACTTTATTCTATTTCTATTTACGTTTTTTACAGTATGCAAGCGAATACAACTTTGAAAACGGTATTTTTCAATCGAGTTCTTATTTGAGGAACTCACACATATTTAGTCATTTTATTATTCATAATTAGCAGGTTGTAAAAGATTGTCGAGCCATTCAATTTATAATTTTAAAGGTTCCATGCAATTCAATTAAAAATGTATGCTAGTATGCTACAAACTTTTATAATTATGGTGAGGTTGTGTGTTAATCTACTTAGTAAACCGGCAAAATTACTTACGCAAGCATGACTGTATTTTATGTTACACAAAGATAGGCCTAGATTTTCCCTCTCATGAGTGATATCACAAGGACAAAATAGCACAGCTAATTAAAAATATCAACAGATTTAATTTCAGCTGAAGTGTATGACACCATCAACAACATCCTGCTTAAATTTAGATCAAGTTTTGTACAGAGAGAAGAGAAAAGCAGGATATCTCAAAACAGAAAAATTGCATTATCTCTCATGTATCAAAACTTGAATTCATAGTCAACCTGGTTCCAACAGCAAAATTATTTCATAAACACAAGTGAACCTGACAAAATCTAATCAATTTACATGAAAAAAGCCTCAGCACTAGAACTTGTATCCCTGATCATCACAAGACATACAACTGATACATTAATTTTTATTATAGCGCACGAGAAAGGAAGAGGAAACTGTAATCAATATTAAGTTAACGTCATTCTATTTTATTATGCGAAACTCATGAAACTTTCTGACGTAATAAAAACATCAACAACTATAACAGCAACAGCATACATAATATGTTGTCATTTCAATTGAATACAAAGTATGCCAAAAAAAGAGACGAACATCAACATAATAGTCATATTCCTTTTTTCAACAAAAAAATCAAAACTTGCTATTTTAATATTGCCCTCTGCCTATGTAAACTGTACACGTGGGTATTTAATCTATTAATTTATCGGTAGTACTTTAATGAAATTATTCTATGTATTATTTGAGGAAGAGAAACCCCTTCAAACACCAAAATATTTATAACCTAGTTTCCTCAAAACGCATAAACTCATTAATACTTTCAGCGGACAACAGTAATAATTTTGAAAACAGTACAATATTTTACATGAACGTATTTCTTCATTTGTAAATTTCAATATAAATTTGTTTTTGTGCTCGATTTTCGAAATGTTCTAACTCATCCTAATGCTAAATTGGATATTATCGAGCGTTGATAGGAGAACTACTTTACTTACTACTTATTTTTTTCTATTTACTGGGAACTGAGAACCATACTATAAAATTGATTTGAGAGAGATGTAACTTGCTTGAACATGTTTAATGCATACATTATAGTTAAACAGGTAGGCATACTTATTACGTGCGTGTTTTGTTCAGCTCACAAAATATATTTATTTTCCAGAGAGCTAGCAAATATATGTAAATTTGTTATGTAAACGTATGCTTGTACATGAATACTCCAGGAAATAATAAAGAAATTGTCATTTTAATTTTCAAATAATTCATGTATTCATGACATGGATAGGAAAAACGGGTTGTACGATGAAGGAACAGGAAATTTGGCATTGTGAATAATTTGATTTTCAAGTGGACTCTTTTGTGATCGGATGACGAGAGTAAAATGAAAAATGTATGGAGTGAAATTAGCTTTCTAACAATGTCCTGGAGAATATAATGGAGGATCAATTATCCGTTGCTGTTGTGTTTATATACCTTTCATACTAAATCCATTCTTTTCATCTGGAGTTCCAGGAAAACAGAGAAAAAGGAAAAAATCTGCCTATGAAATAAACGTGATCCATTTCACTTTATTGAATCTCTTCAAATCTGTCAGAGAAAGGAGTACTTCCGTTTTCTATTTCTCGTCTTCTTATTCTTCGGCCTAGTTCCCTTCTTGTTTTGCAAAAAAACTCTGTATTTCGTAATCTTCTTCTTCCTTCTTGTTATGGAGTACATGACTTACATTATATCATGCGCAAAAAATAGACACTACTGACATTTCTGTACAGAAAATAAAAAAAGAAAAGATATTGCAAATAGATCCGATTAGGTTTGCCCAGACGACAGGCTGTCAGTCACAGCGTACTGCAACCAAGCCTCTTTTTAACATTGTATCGTATAATAAACTGCTATACTGATACAAAAAGAACTTTTAATAATATTGGTATTATTTTATACACTATCAACTCTTCTTTTTTTTCTCTACTTCTATTTGTTGAATTGGACGGATTTTATTTTCGATTACATTTTCTCCAGTGACATATTTAAAGTCGATGGAATCATTTCAGAGACTGTATAGCAAATAGACAATCTATAAATCTACTAAAAGAAATGAGATGAGTGGGTAAGGTACAATGAATAAATTCATGCTACTGTGATTTTCTTCAAGTATAGATGTGGTGGTTTCGTCAGTCAAAATGGTCTGATACTTTTATATTTCATATCATTTCAAAACAAAATTGAAAACAAGATTTCCTTTTGACAAGCTTTTTATATTGCTAACCAGCCATGAAGGAAAAAAGGGGTAATAATAATAGGCTCAAAATAAGATTCACCTGATCAGACAGGTAGGCATGCAAGGAATTGTTCTTTTCAAGAGAAAAAAAATTCTCCATTTCGTATAAAACAAATAATAAAAATCCGGTATTGTTTTTCAAGTAGCATAGCATAACCAATGAAAATATTGTGAATCCTCTGTTGTTCATGTTGTGTGTGCTCAATTCGGTTCTGTAAAATAAAATACGTCCAATAAAATGCCTACATGGTAATTCTTACAATACACAAAAATGGCGTTACCGATAAAAAAAATTTCAAAACCTTTCTGCATATATGGATGTGTATTTATGGACGCAAACAAAAATTGCGTCAACGGGAAATTCGCAACAATTTTCATGTTCGGGTTAAAATACACAATCCCATTTTGTCTGTATATAGTATGCATATCAACAGGAGCACAATCGACTTGAACATATTATGTGTGGTGCCAGATGGATATTATATGATTGGTTTTGTCGGTCATCATCAGCCATCAATCGTTAATAGTAATAGCTTCGTTAATATTCAATGGGATTTTACCAACTTGAATATTTGAACAGTTTACCCTTTCCCCGTACGTGTCCTATTTCTGGTTACTTTGTGTGATTTCATACACTCTATTTCATATAATGGGCTTTTACTCCGGGTAATACTTTTATAGTCGGTAGTACACAGTTTCAAAACAAAATGTCCTTTTTGTTTTAAAAAATGATTTATTGTGCCATTATTTGTTATAATGTTGATGATTTCTCAAACAAAATACGTTTAGCAATTTTTTGTACGAGAAAACTGGAAAAATTGTGTACCAAGTCTCCAAATTGGGATCAACCGACTGTTTTCACCTCAAAAAGAAATTTATAACTGATATGCTCTTGTAAAATCTAAACTTAGTCTATTTAAAACTATAAATATGCTACAAACAGAGGTAATAATCCATCCGTAGTCATCGCGCTGTGAAATGTATTTGTAAACCTACAAAACTGCTACTCAATTACGTTCTACATAAATAAGTATTTGTAGCTTGTTTTTTTCTTTTGTTTTAGCAACGGTAATTGGGCCTAGAATGTTTTTCCATAAGCAATCACAAGAAATACACTTAAAGGATAGCTATTACTTAGGGTGCAAACATTTCATGTAAAAACAACGCACATATTTTCATTTAATTGTTTGGAATATTTTATAAACAAAAGGGTTTCTGAACCTTGGAAAGCTTAACGAATATTTAATTATTTGGACTTATAAATTTCAAAATTGTTCGAATTAAATATGTTTGATTTTTGGAGCTAGTTATTATACAGTGCATACCTGCTTAAGTTGTTTCCTCTGACTGCGTTTTAATTTCAGTTGAGTAAACAGGAATTATTAAATTAGTAAATAGTTCAAGTGATGAAAACGAATAAACAAATACATTATGCAAATACTCATAGTTTGCTGGGCGAACATTTTAGGTATTTAATTGCAGGTATTTTCTACTGACAATACACTATCAAGTATCAGTCCACATATGTTACTACACCATGGCCAAATGAGCATCATGTAAAAAATTAACTTGTTATTGTACTTCGTGAAATAAATTAGGCTCCACACACCACCTGCTTAAAATATATGAGATATATGGCACTTCAGAAGCTGGCTTTGATAATCTCCGATTTGTTGAAGCCATTTTCCTCCAATAAACTACACAAGTTTAATCGAAACATTTACGCAGCAAATTTTCATAGTTTTAATAAGTCTTCCTGTTTATGAATGTACTTCCCATAAAAAGTATTTGATATTTATGAGCACATACTTTTATATGCATATGTCTGCCTGAAAAAAAACGAACCACAAGAAGTTGTTCATAAGAGGATTAAGAAATGACAAAAGTAAGTCCATACTTACATATACCATTATGTGCAACTTTGATGAGTAATCTGTCAAGCTTATGACGGCTACTAGAATACGCCTTCTTATGTAATATAGCGAAGCAGTAAAAAGTGTAATAATACTTAACATAAAAACGGTTTGTATAAAGTCACAAAAAAATCTTTAATAGTTGATCGTGGTTGTGTCAATGTCAACCCTCAGGAAAGAGAAGGCAGCTTCAGTGCACTAGTAGCAAAAAAGGCATCAAAAGTCATCACTTTATTTTCAGTAGCAGCATCATCACCAAATAGCAGCTTCTTCCTCTCTCTCACTCCCTCTCTGAAAATTCATGGTATGTAATAAAGCAGGATTTTAGTTGTTATTAAAAAGGCAAATCTTTTATATCTTTACGAGAGAAAGAGAGAGAAAGAGAGAGAACATTAAGTAAAAAAAGGAAAAGAGAAGCCAACCAGTTTACGAAAGAAACGTGTGTGTCACATCTTGGTTGAGGGAAAAAAGAGCCAGGAAAGAAATACTTAAGTGGCGTCAAAATTTGTTTCCATTTCTTTTTTCCTGTTTCCTTCCATTTTATTGGGGTACACTATTTTGCTTCTTTTTTTGTAAGTTGTAACATCAACTTTATAGTGTGTATAGTATAAAGTAGGCAGTCAGTTTGGGCAAGAGAGAGAAATAAAGAAAAGAAGGCTATCATCGTCGTCATCATCATCAGAAGTAGGAGAGCAACAGCAGCGGCATTATTATTACTATTAGCATCATCTAAAGTAATTCAATTCTCTCTCCGTTCACTAGACCTCTTATTTTTTACTCTCCAGACCCATCTTACTCCATCATATCATGTATGCTTGGGAGAGAATGTGCAAAATGTAGATATATACTTAGTTAAACACATTAACTAACTACATTTGAGAAAATTTCCTCTTGAGACGAACCCCAAAGATTTCACTTACTCACGTACGTGTCCACATTACAAAATGAAATGAGTAGTTCACCACCCATACATATATGTGCACATGAACGATGAACGAATGAAATTTATATTTGTATAACTTTTTGTATGGATATGGATATTACTTGTGTATATATTTTCCATGTGTGTGTGGTGTGGTGAACCCTCTTTCTCCAGGAGTAGTAGTAAAATGAGCAATTTTCTTGTTGGCCACTTTTCCTTCTTTTTTGCACGTTTTTTCTCCTTTAGCTGGTTGGCATTTTAAAAAAGAAATGAAGTAAAAAGGAGGAAAACGAAATAATAAGTGTCAGTTGAGTGGCCAGCAGGCAAAACTGCAATTGTAAAACGGTGAAGAGCGTGCCTTTTTACCGTAATAAGAAACACTGACGGTTATGAAATACACAATTGCATACATTCCCAGACGAGACATGTTAGCAAAAATAAAAGCAAAACAACAAAAATGTACACATTACTTGCAAACGTTCGTCGCTTCCTCTTAGGGAATATCTTAATAAGTTTTTGGATGATACTTACTTAAGTGGATACGTACATATTTTTTTTAAAGTTGAGTCCCGCATTAAATTTCAATGAGACGCCTGCAACTAATGGGCACTTGTACTGTGTACTCCATACACCATCTTTACTCAATAATGATACTGCAACGCAGAACAAAATATACAAAACAAAATATGAAAAGAACAGATAACATTGTCGTGAGTACCCATTACCAAAAAACCGGGAATGTCGAGGCCGCCGCAGGGAAAGAAGTGTACTGTTGTAGACAAGTATGTATGTATGGTAGCGTCGTAGTAAGTTCCATGAAAATAAGCACAAAAAGGACCCGAGTGAAAGCTAAAGCGCTCCCTTCGTTTATGCATTTTCATTATGTCTGTCCTTTTATCTTGTGTGGTTTGATATTGGCTTGGCATACATCACACACTGGAGTTTTGAGTAAGTACATGTAACTAGCAACTTAAGTAAAAACAACAATTCGCTTAAATGCGATTACGTGTATTTGAGTATGTGTGACGATTACATAATAATCCATATCCAAACAGATAAAATACAACTAAAACTAAAGTAGTTAGAGTAAATATGCTTAAGTTTAGCAAAAAAGCATAGTTTGTAGGGTTATATCATTGCATTTCTTGATCCATTTAATCCACCAGTTAATTAAGTTTCTTCCTCTTTTTTCCCTCATGTGCTCGCTCACACCAACGCGACGACCGTCACCTCAACTTTTTTTTCTTTTAGGTAGACAGTAAGTCTCCTTCTTATGTAATTCTATTATCCTGTGTGATAATAATCATCATTTTATTCAGAGTTTCTCAGTTTTGTAACTTGTCAAGTGAGTGAGAAGAAGGAGAGAAGAAACGAGTGAAATGAGTTTACTCACGTACATCCATACCTAATTATTATTACAGTTTACATACATAAAACATTATAATGCACATATACATTCCTATTGGGCATTATAAACCTACCTAACTATCTTACACGTGCACTAGTGCACAGTGATCATCAAGGTTCTTGGTTGATGGATGATCCCTCTGCATAACAATGGTACAAGAGGCCGTGCTCCGGGATCGTTTTTGGCATCCGTTCATTCTTTCACTTTACTCGTGTCCTTTTTGCTCTTCTTCTGCTTCTTTAACTCTTCTTGCTTTTCCATGTTTCTTGTCCTTATTCACCACACTACTACCATGTATTATTCTTTCCTCATTTTACTTCCTGGTTTGCTTGTTTCTTTGCCTTGTAGGCTTGCCTCTCGCGTGTGCTCTGCATATTTTCAACCATTCTTGAGCTGTGGCAATGAGGAGTAAAGTAAAGATGAGAAAATGATGTTCTCCGAATTTTGAGTAGAATAATAGAGGCAGCAGCTTCAAAAACTTTCCAGAACAGAGTGTGTTGGCGAACTTACAACACCGTCACCATTTTTCTTACACACAAACTCGTCAGATACATATTACACCATATCATTATCATTATCCAGATCAGCATCATCGGTTCTTTTGCGTTTAGCCTGTTAATGAGATTCCTTCATAAAGACAGAGAACTGTTTTTTTGTAAACTACAGTAAATAATTGCTTGGTAAATAAAAAGTCAAATATATAAGATGTCGTATCACGATGTATCATTTAAAATGACCTTGTGGATAAATACTTTCACATAGTACATTACACTGTATTTTTATCCTCTGCACCAGAATGCCTTGCAATGTAAACAACTTGCATTTTGTGTTCAGTGTGTATAATATTCTTCCAGAAGATCATCTTCAAAAAAGCATATCAGTTAGTCATTTATTCCACCGACAAATAATTTTACCATTTTCATACACATTTGTTTCGTCTAGGTATTTTTGGTATTTCATCTCAAATTTTACCAGGCATTTGAATGATTTTTTTTTTAAATACAAGAGCTTTTCTCTCGATATATTCGTATGGTATCAATGAAGCGCTCATTATTAAAAATACGTTATAATTATGTTAAAATGCACGTCTTTAGCGTACTTTATGAACAAGCACAGTAGAACATCGTACTCAAGTATTTATACATTAAGTAGCAAGACAAACAACCAAGCTCACATTATGGAAAATTTCAATACCAGTCAGTCTGCTGGAGAACAAAAATGTATCTGTGTCGTGGGGGTAGGTGCGTGGTTTTTTTCTTGTATTTTTGAGAAGGTACAAAGTGTGCACTTCATTGCATACCTGAAAGCTACCTTTTCCCATTGAATAGTGAACGCATGCATGCATAATAATGAGAAAATGCAGTAGGTACATTTTATTAAAGACCAACGTGCTACGAAGACATACCAGTTAGTATAAAAACAGACAAAATAAAAAATAAATATGTAGTCTGCAGGCTAAAAGAGAAGTAGTACCAGTAGAATAGCTGGGAAAAGAGAAATAATAAGAATAACAGTGATCGTCAGTATTTATCAATATAAAAAAAGCCCGAGCTCGTTTCCAGTAAAGAGATGGAGTGGCAATGGCAATTCAACTTTGCTTTATACTCTGCTGCTCCAAACATTATTATTTCCCATTTATTAAGTGCGTGGTTGAGTAGGAAAGCCTTGTCTGCCGCTTTTTTCTCACTAAACTAAACTGGAACTGGAGAGAGAGAGAGAGAGGCAGAAAAAAACAGTGTGCATTTAAAGCTAAAGCTTTTACTTTACTCCACTACCATATTATAAGCCTGGAACATAGCGAACAGAGCAAAGGAAAAAAGTGTATCTCTGTTGAAAAAGCAGCTACTCCAAGTTCATGCAAGTCAGTAGCACTTTACGTACATGAGCAGCAACAACAACAAAACACACTGACTGTGTGCGCTTTGGTTTTTTCCTAGTCTACTACCTTCGTCTCAACTTCATGTTATTCATTTTTTCCCTGATTGTATGGTTGTTGTAGTTGTGAGTGAGTCCACGACAATATTTGGTTTTTTAGAGAAGCTGAGTTGATCGTCGTGAGCGTGTACTTTCTGATCATGACGATGTTAAACCATGAGAAGCATTTTTTTCCCAAGTTCCTTTCCAACCAAAAACTACCAGAAACTTAGGGAAATATCTATAAAAAAATATTCTCTTCTATTGCCTGCTCAGCTTTTTATTTGTACACATGATGGAGCAGCGCTTTTCCAGCTTTAAAAAACGCAGCAGCATTCTTTTTACACATTGTGCATCTTGTACCAAGAGAGCTAGAACATTGCATTGAAACAGCAAGAAAAACTGTTGTGTCGTGTGTGAGTGAGAAAAAAACGGAAAAAGTGGACTGTGGATGGAAAAATGAGAAGGTGAAAAAATGTAGTATACACACAGATATTTGGAGAGAAAAAAGGGGGAAATTGTGAGTAGTTCCAGAGAGAGAAGAGATCTCTGTGTTTTTTGGTTATGCTGCTGTTACTATCTATTCCCCGCTTCTTACTGCGGCCGGTCTTGTTTGGAACAGAGAAGTATATAAGCACAAGCACCACAAACTAAAGTAGCAAAGGAAATCATGATGGTTATTCATGCCATGCCGTAGTACCGCTACAGAGAGCTACTTGCAATATATAAAACGTGAATTTCATCGTGCACTCTAATAAAATGAACAGGAGTTTTTCTGGGTAAGCGACAAAAGTTCTGCTTGAGCTATTCAGCTTTCGGCTCTGCCCAAAAAACCAAACCAGCTAGGTTGATAGAGAGAGAGACAGAAAAAGAGCGTAGAACTGTTGAGGATTTTAACAACCTCTCACGTCTCCCCAGCCATTCGCTTCAGTATTCATTCAGCACTTGAGCGTTCACCAAGTGTATGTACTGCTGCTATGCTGCAAGCATATATTTTTTCCTCTGCTGTAAAACTCAGCCTCTATTAGTTCTACTTTGCATACTGTTATTATCAAAACAGAAATATTATCTTCAGTTCTTCTCCTTTACATTTTTATCTCTCTCCAAGTTCTTACCGTGTTTGCAACTTCTTGTATGCTAACGGCTTCATTAGCGAAAAAAAATATTCTGTAGGTACACGGACACGGAGAACCAAATATAGGATATGGAAATTTGTGTGTGCGTCAAAAGTTTTTAGTTTTACGAGTGCTCACGCATTTGAAAAATATATTTTGCAGCCAAAGAGAGAAAGGGAGAGGTTTGGATAACGAAGAAAACAAATTTGTGAAACTTGTCGATTTTGCTGAAATTAATACTAACTACTAAAAAAGTGGTATAATGTGAATGTAGTTTCTTCCCTGCAACTTTTGCTTTCTTGATTCTTTTGGAGCGGACCAGCGAAGAAAAAAAATACTCCAACAAAGTTCAGTTCATGTTCTTCGTGTGATCATCAGACTTACTTGGAAAATCCTTGGAAATTTTAAAATATAAAATACCGTCTCTACCACACCAATTCATGTTACTTTGCGTGCAACATAGTTTCCTTAGGAATATTACTTATGTAAAAAACACAAAGTAAGTCTTGACATCATCAGCATCCCTGTAGCTAACTATTCATTGTTGTAGTACTACTTTACTTTATGTATGTTTACCTACTTATCTTTCACTCTATTTGCGTGTACATTAGCTTTTATACATAATGAATAGAAAAAAAACGTTGTCCTACGAATAGCTCTGGTGTCTGGAGTGGTGGTCTAGTCTGGTCTTCTGGAGGGAAGAAGAGCTAAAAAAGAAAAGCAGAAGACAAAAGTTTTCCTTTTCCTACTTCACAAAATAAGTAATATTATTAAGATTAATTAATATATTTGAGTGTGCATGTGTGGGTGTTCACACGGGAGTATATATGTTGTATGTAGTAGTGGGTTTTTGGTGTGTTTGTGCACTTCTTTTTTGGTAATTAACAAACAAACAACTCTGTAGCCTCGAGCGAGACTGTGAGAGTTTGGGAGAGAGAGAGACTCTCTGTTTCCCTTCTTCTCTTTTTGTCATCAGCCAAACCAAGCCAAGCACTTGAAGTTAGGGTTGTTGGGTTTTGGAGAAAATGTAATTTTCTTATTTAAAAATGAGCGTGTGTGTGTACTCTGCTATTATTATGCATTATTCTTAGACAATTTTCCGTGGATGTAAACACATTACTTGCATTCAGCTGAACCTGATTAGCCAGTGTAAAGTTCTGCTGCTGCTGCTCCTTGTGCTTATGCTCATGTTGCTGCTGAGGATTCTTGTCTTTTTTAAAGTTTTTGTTCTTGAGCGTGATGGGAAAAAACCGGATGGATGAGAGGGAGAGAGAGGAGAAGAGAGCTACTTGTAAGTGTGTCTGTGTGAATTCAGGTGCGTTCTCATGAAAGACCGGACGTTAGGTACATCCACAGCAGCGCAGTGAGTGCAGCATTAGAATATGCAATGTACACATTATGTATATCTCACAGTGCTTGAAAGTCCAAGAAAAAGAATTATAATAAAAAGAGAAAAAAATTGTCCTCACGACATGGAATTGAGTTTTCAAGTTGGCTGAACTTTGTTGTTTGGTAGTTATTACACTCCTGCTACTATGCGTATTAGCACTTTTGACAGCAACCAAAAAGACTTGCACGTATACTCAAGTGGCATGCATGCATAACACAGAAGTAGCAGACATGAATATATTTTACATATCAAACTAAGAAAAGATCGGATAAGAGAAAATAAGAATAATATATGCATAAAAAAATATTATTATCTCTTGAAGATAATAAAATAGAAATAATAATATAATGTGTAACATGTAAATAATGAGATGATGTGAACCTCAGGAAAAAGGAGGGAGAGGGAGAAGGATGTTGTGGGAGTTTAAAAATCTCTCAAGTGATGTGATAGCGTCTTTTTTGAAACATTACGGAGATTGTTGCCAGGCAGGTAGACACATAAATGCAGGTAGAAAGCTAACTTTTATACAGACAGCTTTAAGTCAAGTTAGATTTAGAAGAAAAAATAAATAAACAATTTTTGTTTTGTAAGAGTATTGTCGTTGTCGCACAAATTGTAAAAAGTGTAATAAAATTTGAAGATAGAACGAAATAAGACGAGTGCAACTCATAAAAACTTTTGAGGTTTCAGCTTATTTGCTAGTTTTTGTTGCTAACTTGAAGGAAGATGTAGAAAGAGACAGAGACTCTGAAATGGTAATCATTATAAAAACGACTGTGATCATGATGAGCTTCATGATTATCATGATGATGATCGTCTTCATTCCTGTCATGAAAAAAAAAACCTTTAGTTGTTTCCCAGTCATGATTTTTTCTCTCTCCTCATCATTTTGCTACGTTATTCTTTCAGTCAACTTATTTCTGTCTCTGTGTTTTACTCTTCTCTCTATTTTTTCCATTCTTCTTGTTATTTTTCTTATGATACTCTCATGTCCATCCATACAATCAACGGCAACAGCAGACAACTCCAAGATAAAAAATCTTAACGTAATGATAGTTCACGAAATTTTGCAAGTGCTTTTAAATCACGACGATCATGCCAATGTTGACATTTTCTTGTAAAATACATAATTCGTTTGACTGTACAGTTCTCTCACAACAACAAAATAAATTGAGTTTCTTCTTAATTTTGGTATTTATTGTAAATGATGAATAATGCAGTACCATGACCATGATGAGAAAAGGCTACACATTTCTTAAAGTAGAAATGTTAAGAAAATGGTAGTAAATGGTTCACGTTGTAAATTGTAAATAGGGAATGATTTGAGCTTTTTAAAACTTTCCTGCTTGTTCAACTTGTTACATGATTTTTTTCCACCGTCTTGTGTCACTGTCAACACTATGTCGTAAAATTAAAATCCGAAAAGTGACGATAATGAGGTTGATTGTATGATGGTCGTGCTTTGAATGGGTGCAAAAAAGTATACACACTGTTTTTCTTGTTGTTCGTCTTTTTTTTGTGGGTGGATGGAAGCTGCTGGTTCACTACTGCAGCAAAGTAGATTGACTAGGTGTAAATTTGTAGTTTAGCTTGTAAAGTTTTATGACACTAGTAACAAAAACAAGCACAACAACGAGTCATCGAGTCGTACTCACATCGAAATAAAAGCGAGCGGCTCTTGAAAAAGTAAAATGGGGAACATAGACACACTGTCTGTTCTACAACTTTACAAAGAGACAAGACAACGACATAAAACTGCGTCCATTCAAAATTAGAGAGAAAATGCCTTGGCTCTCGTGGTAATACAGACAGATATAAATATATATATATACCTATATATAAATTCTAGTGGAAATTCTTTTAGGGTACGTAATCATTTACCTTCTCGAGGGCCGTGTGGGTAGTGCAGCGATATAAAAAAATATTTAAGTACTCTTCCGCAGCGCATCCAAGGTCCAAGATGCACTATGCACACAACTATGTACTCTCCAGTCCTCTTGATACAGTGCAGTGATCCGGCTGCATCAACATGATGGGAATACTTCCCTTAACAACTAGAAGACAAAGATGAAAATTTTCAGTATCGCTGCTAGACATTTAAGTGTATACATTCTTTTTTCTTAAGATAGGCATTGCAGATGTTAGGGTTGCTGCAGAGTTATATTCAACTTTGTAAAATGGGTGGTGTGTAATGTGATGCAGTGTAATGCCCACAAGAAGACGAAGATGATACTATGCATTTTTTTCTCTTCTTACGTTCCGTTCATATTTCTCTTTTTTCTGTACTATTTACATTGTAGCCTGCTGGTGCTTTAGAAGTTGTCAACAAGGTTTTACCTTGACACGAGTGGTTTCTCTGTATTTTTTCTTGGTGGTATGTTAAGTTGATAGGGGCAAGAGACGCAGAAAAAAATGTGGATGATTGGCGGTGTGTGTAACTTATTCAATGTCAGATTTGTTTTCTTCTTCTTCTTCGCCTTTTTCTTGTAATAATGTTGTCCATGTTACTTACAAAGTACAGCAGCTGGAAGAAAAAGAATAAGAAGGAATACCGGCGTGATAGATCATTTTTTTTAAAGAAGAGAAGCAAAATATTAGAGGAAGGAAGAAGGAAGGAAAGAATCAGTTGTTCAAAGGATACTAGTCATTTTTATGGCGTTCTGTCATTTCTTTATGAGTTACATTCATTTTATTTCTTTGCTCAACCAGATCCATTATTCTTTGGAAACAGTTTTTTGCTCAATGTAGGAAGTAGATACATGGTAATACATGTACCATCGTTGTCGTCGCAATAGCTCTAAGAACTGTTGTAATTTAGTCATACTTTAAGTTCTAAAGACGTGAGTGAAGTCAAAGTCCATTTTTCTTGTTTAAGACCGAGACAGTTTATGAATTATTATTACAGTTTTTTTTTCTTTGGAAGTGCCAACAAAAAACTTAAATGAAGTCAAGTCAACTCGCGTAGCTGTTGTGCTGTCGTAGACACAAAAAATTATATCTACTTTGTATTTTTTATAAGAAAATGTGCGTGCATTTTTTATTTTTCCTTATCCATTATGCAAGATTTTTTTTTGTATATGTTGAGTCGTTTTTAGAGATATGATTTAACTACACCCAAAAAGTGGGTAAATATTTTACTATTTCACTTTTATTATTTAGCATGACCATTTTGGTTTTTCGCGTAGTATAAAACTGTAAAGCCCCATAAAGTACTAAAAAGATAGTCGTTTATAAGGTGTTAAGTGAATAAAAAAGGGCAAATCGACAAGCTTATATAAAGAAATAAGCTACAAAGCAGCACTAGCAGAAAAAGAGATAAGCAGCTAAAAAAAGTACATTTACTTTTTTTGCAAACACTCCCATATTGCTACCGTTCTCCCACGCCTGTCCTGTCTCTATCGCTCTTTATACGACAATGTGATATCACTTCAAACACTGTGCTCATAGTTCTTCCTCTCTCTCTAGGAAGTATATTATTAATATTATTGTCATCTCTACTTTATTATTTTTCACAAAGCGAATTTTTTTATTGCCGCATCACCCTGTTGGGCTAGTACGGCGCATTTTGTTACACTATTTATTCACAATATTCACATCACAATGTCGGCTATTATGGAAAGGTAACTACCCAGAACGCCTCAACTAAATGCCTTCAGAAGAGGAGAATAATATAGTAACAAAATAAGCATAAATTGTGTTTACAACTTGAATTGATCGTACATTATAAAGTATTATGTTCTTCAGCATATTTTCGACTATAAACATAATATTTTGCGTTTGTACATATGTATAATGTACGCATAGCTAAAAGGATAAAAAACTACTGCCTCACTTTCGTAAATTTAAATAGTTAACAAGGAAATGGGCGATTAAGTGTCTAAACATCAGCAGTAGCAAGAGAGCTGACTGGCATTTTGTGAAAAGAGTGATAAAATATAAAAGGTAACAATTGAGCTGTTAGGGAGACGTAATTTCTATTAAAAAATTATAAGTGATTTCTAATTGAATTAGAAAGGGAAGACGCTCATCACATAAGCGTTTAAGCTACTCTGGTGTTTGTTTGTAGGCGTAACAATCTCACAATAAAACTTAGTTTTGTTAAGGAAATAGTGAGAATGAAAAAAAGAGGAAACAAACAATACTGCTGAGTGCTGAGAGTAAAGCAAAGTAAGTTAAATTGCAATAAAAGTGGGATTAGATAGAAAAGAAGTATCAATTATGCAGTGTCTCTCTTTTGAAAGTATGCATGCACAACACATTAGCAAATCGAAACAATAGGTTGAGCAAATAAAATGCACACTCACACAGACAAAAATACTAAAATAAGGCAGCTGTCATTATTACTATAAAAACCGCACATACAAAACACACACAAGAAAAGCCATGCACAGCAAAATCAACGAATACATTTTACTTCCCATGGTGATTTTGATTTCATTGATAATAAGCTGATCAAATAAAAAAGATACATTTTATACACATTTTTTTTGTATGAAACAAGAATGCGACAGTGTTGCGTTGAATATTTAACAATGACTCGGTTAATTGTGGTGGTAACACAACAGAATTTTTTGCTGTTGGTGGTCGTTTCTTTTTTTTCAATTTATGCAACGCAACGTCACATTATTAAGCAACTGTACAATTTTAAAACCGTAACAACAAGTTGCATACTGGGATTGGATGAAGATCATCAAGACTACAAACGACATGACATGTTTAACTCCTTTATAGTTTTCTTGAAGCTGTGGGGCTTTGCAGGCAAAAGGATGGCGATGGTGGTTCGTAGTGGGATGAAGAGAAAAAATGAATGAAATGAAACTGAAATGTTTTTTTTTTCTTGTGTTAAACTAAAACAACAGGTTTAAACTGAAAATCATCATCATTATTACTACCACCATATGAGCAACTGCAAAAAGAATCAGAGCAATTGCCTAAGACAAGGCGAAAAAAAATGTACAAAATTGTTAGTGGGATCGGACAGATGAGATAGATGAATGGGAATTCGTTGTTCATACATTTAGTTTAGTGGTCTTTTAAAACCTGTGGTTGTTTTATTGCAGACCAAATGTCCAAATGTTTATTGGATTGGGCAAAAAATCATAAACAGTGAAGAGATCTTCATTTTTTGCTCTTTATTTATTGGCATTACATACATAAGGAATGCACATGTACGTACGTATTTTTTACGACGATGTCGATGTGTAATGGTGATGCTCTAGTGTTAATGGGAGTTTGAGACGAAATAAATGAGATGGATGGCAAAAAAACATCAAGTCAGGTTGATCGCCAAAGAGTTTTCAGTCTTTTTTGTGATCAGTAGCGACCGGCAATGAAGATATCCTCATTTGCCCAAAAGCTTGCTCTTCTAGTTACTCCGAACTTTAAAAGTTTTCAAGTTTTTTTTCTGTCCCGGGTAGGTAAGGTAGGTGTGGGTATGAAATTTAAAATTTGTAAAAAAAATTCGCATAAGTGTTCAGTTCACCATCAGGCAGCAGCTGTAGTGCTGGTGGGGGCAGTAAAGGGTGTGCTGTGTGATGTTTTTTATATTTCAACTTGAACCTGCTTTGGCGAAGAATACGACGATCCTCTCCGCCTTTTTTTCTGTCCGTTTATCCATTTACCACAATAATAATAAAAGCATTGTTATTTTTTACAGCAGTTTTTTAGCAGGAGAAGCACGCAAGCAAAAAAATATGTAACCAAACTGGCAGGCATTTTGAGGTACAACAAGAGAGCTCATAATGGCACCGGTGCGGTGGTACGGTGCAGCAGATAACATGCATGGTCACCACAATCCACAAAACAACATAAACAGAAAGGGAAAAAACAATAATCATAATAATTTAGTCTTCTTCTCCTCGTCTCTCTTGACTTTTTGGCTTGGCTTCAGGTTCACTTTCATTTTTTTTCCTAAATGGTAGTATGGTGGTGGTATGTGTAGCAGTTATGCAGTAATGTGCAACGTTTGCAAGTAGTATACTTATCAGAAAATAATAATAAAAGAGGCATTAGAAGTTTACCACAGGAAAAAAGCCGTAGTAGTTAGTAGTTTTAGCAGACGCCAAAGTGTAAGTCCAAAAATGATTGCAGCTGTAATAAGGCGAACAATAAAAAAAATAACAATAGAATTGCGAGAGAGAGAGAGAGAATGGCTTCTGTCTCCTTGTTGCTGTTCTGCTGTGTATGCAGCAGCAGAGCAACTGTTGGCATTTGTACAAATGGTGGTTTTGCAGAGGTAGCAATTTCTATACAGCCAAAAAATATTGGATGATAAGCAGGTAGACACAAAAAGAGGCAAAAACCAGGCTTACAAAATATCATTAGAGAGAGAGGCTGAAGCTGTATATTTATGGTTTATTGTTGTAGTGGACAAAAAAGTCAAGTCAGTAAAGAAAACTATTTTCTTGTCAAAGAGTTGGCTTGATTGACATTTTTTCGTGGTACTATCGTCCATCGTCACCTCCTACTCCTCCATCTCTCCACCGGTTTTTCTTATGTTGATTGTACTGTACTAACTGTATCTACACGACGGCGCGGTGTTAATCACTTAAATGTGTATTTCTTGTAAACAAAATAGGTATGTGCCGCTCCAGAAAGAAAATTATATGGTAACACTCCATTAGTCTTTCTAGCGAAATGGTGAAATTATTAATGATTGTTCAAATCTAAGCGTACATTCTTGTCTAGCTGCATTCTTTGAATTGTTTGGTTGGAGTGTATTTATCGCAGATTTCTAGAGTGTTGCTTATTTGATGTGAAGTCAAAGTAGTAATTTGCAGAGAGCCAACGACGCGACACAACCAACCTGTAAAGTTGGCAAGTACGTCTAATTACAAATTATATCCCTTTCAATGATATGATAATCGTCATTTTTAACGATGATAAGAAAATGTGGGCATAAAACACGGTCATCAACAAGTAAAAAGACAGATAATAATGCTAAGTTGCTGCAATATTGCAATCACACACGCATTATTATTACTAATTATTAAGAACATAATAACAATAGAAAATCGTACCAGCAGTAATCAGCGTTACTTGACTGTCACCATATTTAAGTGGCTATTTCCACAGGGCTATGAAATATAAAATTGCGGTGCTGCTCTTTTTAGTGCTCACTGTTTTTCTATTAGAAGTGATGAGCAATTAGTTGAAGTAATGACATTAACTGCAGTAGATTACAATCTGACTTTGAGCAATGAGGCATTATCAAAGTAGCTTCAACAATAAGCTACTTTTCTATTGATTTCATCACCATGTCTGTGTATCTATCAACTTAAAAAAGGAGCTTCAAACGATTTTAATAAGCTTCAAGAGTTTTACAGAGAGAAATTTTCTAAAATTCAAAAGTAGGCAGTTCAAATGCGGAAGATAGGTAGATTGATTGGATTACTTAAAGTTTGTGTTAGAACTGGTGTATTTTCAACCATGCGTGATTACGCTACATTTTTAGAGCGAGGTTATCGTAAAAATGTTCTTATTCTTCAGGAGTTGATTATTTCGAGATGAAGAATGACGGACAGGCCGTTTTTCTTTTTCCTCTTTTAACACCACAACACGTTTTTTTATTTATTAGAGCAGAAAATCTTCTTTACTTGAAGAAAGAAGGGTACTTGATATGACGTGGTTTTGCTGTAGTTAATGACCAATGATTGTAAGTTTCTAAAGAGTGTACGACGAGTCATTAGATTGATGAATTCTTCAACATATCTGATAATACTACTCCTGTCTGTTTTATTCGATTATTATTTCACGTTTTCCTCTCAAATGTGTGAATGCAAATCCACATTACATCGCTCACATCATCACCACCACAGCAACAGAGCAGCAGACATCGCATCGACATTCATCAGTCAGCATTCATGATATTCATCAGTCATGAAAAAAATACATTTTTTTGTGTAACACACATGCTAAAAGATTAATTCATTTTAAACAAGATGAAAAGAGAGCTTGGAAGACAAGAGAGAAATGAAGATGAAACAAGACCAACAATGTCTGCTTGCATTACGTATTGCATTTGCATGTAATCTTTATAATCTCATTATCAATATCATCGCCACTTTTTGCATAAAGGGCAGACAAGATAGAAGATCCATGCAATCCCATTCCCAATCACGTATATACAATGAATAATAATGGTTGTAACTTGAACAAGGAAAAAAATATGGAAAACAACAACAACAGACAAGAAAAAATAGAATAATATGCATAATATGTATTTTCTTTAGATCAGACTAGAATTTTAGTATTATAGCCGATGTACAAAACTTGTGTATAGTAAATTGGTATGATAGAAGTAGAGATTCACAAGTACGGTCGGTTTTTTTTGGTTTGGTTTATCTTCAGCTACATCTTTTTTTACCTTTTTATATTGGATATTGATTCGTGTACATAATTGACCAACAAGAAAAAATAAAACCGTTGCTTGCATCTTCTTGAGTTGGGTCGAGTATCTGTCTTATATTTCGGATTGTTATTTATTGATGATGTTGCTCTGAGCTGTTATTATGCAAAATATAAATAACTTGTGCAATAGCATTTTTTCGCTTTCGCTTGCATGATACTGCATTTATTCAGGTACACAAAACAAAACCTCCTCCGGATATAGTAAACTTTTAGCAAGTTAAATTAAGTACTAAAAAGTTGTAATGATATGAATGAGGACGATGGACCTCTTCTATTCCACGTCATCTCTACACTCGTCTAGTCATCATTTTCTATGCTGTAATTTTGCTAAGTGAAAAAAGATGATTTTTAAAAGCATGTGGACTCTCTCTTCGTATTATTAATTCATAGTCATGGAATACAATAATGTAAAGGCAGAAGAGTCGGAAAGGAGTGCATATAGTGTACAAACTATGTAATTCACTCAGAAGGTAATCTACTGAAACCATCAACATCATCATCGTCAACATGACGATTGTCGTCTTTTTAACATTTACGTTTTTTCTACTATACTTAAAAAGTGTACATATTTCGATTTGTTGTAAAAGGCTTTATAAAAAAATGGATGGATGGATGAGATGTATGAGGAGGAGGACAGTGAGCTTTGTTGCCTTTGCTCTTTTAAAAAATTGTTCATCTCCGCTCCTCTTCTTTGCTTTTTCATCTATCTCTACCTATTATCATTCTGCCAATGCCCCTTTCAAGTCGTATTTTATTGACGATTACCATACATGACTTGATGATATGCGACATATAATATTCTTCTTTTTCGTCTTCGTTGGTAACGACATAAAAAAACAGGTGAAGAATAAGAGCAAAAGAGTACAAAAAAATGAAGACGTTCAGTGTTGCTACTATAAAAAGGAATATGTTCATGTTCATAATGCGGCGGTGGAGGTGATGGTGATATACTTTGGCCGTATTTCTGTTATGTACATAGCATAGTATGTTTTCTAAAGAATATACCTATTTTGTATAGGTAGGTACGTACATAACTTAATCATGCATGTATCCACTTCACATACTTTTATCTCCATAAGCTCTGTCGGGTTTAAAGTGTACTGAAAATCAGAGTTTATACACTGCAAGTTTTTTACAGCAAAGAAGTCTCTTAAAATGGCCACATTGTCTTATAGCAAACATTCGAGCATGAAATTAGGGAAAGGAACGTTACATCACTTCTCTGTCAAGTATTCTGCACTCATCTTATTCTCATCACTTGCCAATGTCATAATAATGCGTAAAAACGCTACAATCAACTCAACTTTGAACGAGTTACTATTTTCTGACTATAATCATTGTTATTCTTCATTATTCAGAATAATGTACTTTTTATAATACAACGACGGCAGGTGTAGCTACCATTATTCAAACGGAATATCTTTTGATAACGAAGATTAAGATAATGATAATAATGCTATAACACAGCAAACTAAATTGGGAGACAGTTAGTGTTAAGGTTGTGGGAGCAAAACTTCTGTAATACATTATTAAAATATCCATATAATAGGTTTGTACTATACTAGCTCGTCTGCAACTGCGTTGCTGGTTCTTTGCTACCAGTGCCATCATGACACTTTTCATGAAGATAACTTTTCTGAGGTGAAGTCTCTGTTATTACGACAATATCAATAGCACCTCTCTAGTTACACACCACTTCTGCCTTTTCTGGGTTTTAGTTTAATTTTTCTTTTGTTAAGAAGCTGAGAAATGAAAGGCAGGATGGGAGGATGAAAAACCAATGAAAATGCAAAATAATTTTACATTGTTATTTTCAGGAAGAAATTGAACGAAGAAGAGTAGAATATGTACTTCATGAATACTTTATCTCTCCATAAATGCATCATCACCATCGTTATCATCCACCACCACCTCTTCCTCCTACTCCTTAAGAGCAACAGCAAACATATTACAGTAGTAGTAGTAGTAGTCGTCGTCGTCATTTGGTAGTGGTAATAATAATAACAGCGTGAAGTTGGTCTTCCTTTAAGTGACTACGACAGAAAACCACCTATTTATGCATTTCTACTTAAAGTACACAGCAGCAGTAAAACAGAACACAGCGAAAAAAGACATGAATGGTTTATTATTGTTATGGATGTAGGAGTATATATGGTGTATGGAGTAGTTTTTTGGTAGTCAAGTAATATCACATCAACGATGAAATATTCAATAAGTTGAACACTGAACATGTCAGGTTCAGCTGATTTTGGAACTTGGCTTTTACGCTTAAAACCTCTTGCTCTCTTCTAGCATCGCACCGTACTTTTCCTACTTTGCTAGACGAGAGAGTTTGTTCATTTTTTGCCATTTTGTAATTTTGTGTGGCCTGTGGTTCTACTCAGTATGATTATATACGAATTGTGTATGAAATAAAAACCCTGCAAAATTGATCTCTTCAACGAAACACTGTAGCTTTATCCACGAGAGCTTTAATGATGATGACTCGCACTCCTGTCATATGGCATTGAACTGCCAAATAAGTAAGAAGACGAGAAGAAGAGACGTGCCACTCACCCTTCATTTCTTCCCCATCTCTCCTTATGTACGCATATTATAATATATCCATTTTGCATCTTGTACAATAAACCAAATCCACTTGCCATTTTTACCTATGTTTATACACCACCACTACTACTATATCTGCTTCTGGAGTAAATCAATACTTATATGTATAACTTGTCCTCCTGTTCCTCATATTATTCACAAAGGGAATGTAGATCATCATCATTTTTTGGTATACACGCATATTTACTACATTGCTTTTCTACAGAATACTGTAAGTTTCGCCTTGTTCTATTATTAAAACGAGAAGAATGTCACAAGTCTTTCACGGCTAACATCCAAAATACTAGATAGGATGGTAGTATAAGTAATGATGTGCATGTAATATGGCAATGGCATACCTTACTATTTACATGGTAATATGTAATATTAGAAAGCATCGCATCACATCGCTCGCTATTTTATTTTCTGCCATTACATCATGCCATGCCAATCTTGAAAATTCCTTTGGATCTACTATCAGCTATCTCTCTCTCTCTTTTCATTTCAAACTAATATTTCAAGCGTTTATTTACATGCCTGAAAAATAATAGACAGATGTAATATGTTTAAGAACAGGATTACAAGATCCACGGGCCATTATAGGCATTATTATAACAGGGGACTACGCATGTGCTCCATTATCGCATTATTTCTGTTTAAGCAAAAAAAACAGAGAGAGAGAGAGCAATATGCTGGTGGCTGTAGTGGCAGTTATTGATGTTAGGTTACAACCACTACCACCACCATATCGTCATCTGCATCATCATCGTCACTATATTCCTCTAGCAAAGATGTTGTTGATGATGATCATCATCATATTGATAGTTTGGCTGTAGATGGATGTAAGGTAATACGTAGAATGAGTGAGCAATAAAATCACTGACAATGCATTTTAATGCCTCCATTGTAGCAATTTATGTAGTTAGCACAAGCGGTGGTGGTAGCAGTCATATAAAACATGGTCATGAGAAGATGATGATGATGCAGTATTTTCATAAAATTTAAAAGGCTCTTTTTCCTCACTGACTGACTTTTTACTGAGTTGACTGAGCCAATCCTATCGAAAAAGGAGTAATATTGAATAATGTGAGTAAAGTTGTGTGTGTGGGTATGTAGTAGGTAGATATTATGCATAGTATTGCATATGGTATGGATGAAATGCCATTTTATACATTTCCTTCATCATTTCTTCGCATAATCCTCCGTCTATCCACTATCCATCCATCCTCTCTTCTACCACCACCATCGGAGCTTTAGTATCTTTTGCCAAAGAGCTTTTTATGTTGAAAATGGAATGAATAGTAAATTTGATGCAAAAACCTTCGAAAACTCTCCTTCTCGAAGTCAGCCGTCATATCATCAAAGCACTTTTCAAACTTGACACTCGTACATTTCCCTTTTCTCTTTCTCTCTCTCTAAAACTCGACTCTCTGAATCCTCTCGCTCACACTTGCAATACTTGCAATATCCTCTTCTCTTGCAACAACCTCGGAGTAAATACATAAATGCAAAAAAGAAAACGAATTTGGGAGAAAATACATCGAGAAAACCGATGAAAAGGAAAAGAGAAAAGGGTATTTCATTCTGATGATGAACAGTCAGCTTACAACAAGCTAAACAAGTCTAAAAAAGTATTTAAGTCTAAAAGAAGTAGAAAAATAGTGGTATAGTGCATATTTGTATATTTTGCATGTCTATATAGTAGTGAGCATACTAGGATATTCACTCTTTTCCAGAAAAAAGAAAGATCAAGAAGAGTAAATCCTGATGCATCAGTGGCGCTCAGCATCATTCTTAGCAGAAGCAGAAATGCCATCATGGTAGGTTGCCAAGTCATGCCGCTTCTGTTGCTGCATTGATTCACTGTTCCTCTTTATACACAGTCATAAATAATCTACAATGTTTTAGATATAAAAGTTCAGTTTAGTTCAGACCAATCTCCTTTTTCTCTATATGACTAGCAATATGTCGATCTTTACAGTTTATACAATTTTTATTTGTTATAAAACATGTTTGTGTTAGATAAGTATATATAATGTGCATATACTTATTCACTTTTCTTGTCTCACTTTTTGCAGATCTGGCAGAAATTTATGTTGCGGTACAAGAAACCCAACGGAGACGATAAAAAAGTAACAGGAAAATGTGATGACAGAAAGAACGGACGGAAAAGGAAATAAAGTCAACCAAAAGTTGTAACATTTCGCTTCTCTTTCAATACGACGACGACTATTCTCGTAAATAATAAAAATACGAATGATATATGCATTTTCACCGTGGCAGTCCCACAGAAACTGATAGAGATGTGATTTGACAAAATCGCAATATCGACAGACTATCAGAGCAAAGAGAAAAAAATGTAAGGACAATTTTACTGGCAACAAATGAACCATAACCAAACATATATTACGTAATACTACAGAAAAAGAGGAATCTACACTTTATATTCAACTCGGCTACAACACAGCATTATAAAAAGAACGATAATATATAAACTCATTATCGCCACCATCGCAACAGTAGTGAACCTAACTGAACTAAATGAATGCTTCGTGATAATTTTCCTTGTGTATTGAAAGTTTCTTCTGTGACTTTGCAAAACTGTTTTGGTGTTGTGTCATCCGACAAGCAAAAAACACTGTGCACTTTTTTGAACAGAACAGAAGTAACGAAGAACAACATAAAAAGAGTCAAGACATCTAAAACCACCAACCACCATAGCACCGTGGGTCTTCTCGCCTAAATAAATAAGTTAATACGAAACATTATTGCCTATCTTTCTGTATCCCGTTTTTTACGACAACTCTGTTCCTCCAATAAGTTTACTTACTCGAGACTAGGAATAACGACAGAGAGCAGAGTGCACAAGAAAAAAAGAAAACTTTGTTCGTAATTCTCTCATTGCCATCATCATCGTCGATGTCAACATTATTGCAAGGCGACATCAACAATCACAACAGTTGTCGTCGTAATTTGAATCTGTTGTAAAAAAAAATTCGGTGTAACTTTTTTCTTCTATTTTTTACGTACGTACTTTATAATTTAAGACATCTATAATAGTTCCTTATAAAGTCGTATGTGATTTCAGTCGTCGTTTGTATCTACTATAGGCGTTTGTGTAGATACATTTTTCGACAATTTCTCTGAAGATAAAAAAGTTCTACTGTTTTTTTCTTCTGTGCGTGTTTCTTCTAGAGATACTTATTTTTGAACTCAATTTCTCGTGATATCGTTACGAAAAACAAGTAGAAATAAAAGTTTGAAAAAATAAACACTAACATTATTATTTGCCGTTATATGAGCTTCAAAGTTTCTCATTCGTCATTTGTGCACAATAGTCCATTGCGCCACTCCTGCTGCCTTCTTCGTCTTTTTTTAAAAGAGAAAAGCGTAAAGTTCGTGCGGCAGTGGTTTACTTGTGTAGGGGTGATGTTATTCCACCAAAGCATCGTTCAAAGTAGTAAATGCACAAGAACTTCCCTTTACTTTGCGTGTTTGTACCAACAAACTGTGATATAAACTGGAGAAAAAAATGAGAACAGAAGTTAAGAAGAAAAAAAACAAAACTAAACTGGCGTGTCCAAAAATAAACTAACTTTTTTACTCACTTATTTCGCTATATATCGTCATCATCTTCCTTGATAGCTACTGTGTGTGCATTGTGTCTGTATACTCACATGAAAGTAAAAAAATATGATATAATAAAGTAAAAACCACTGAACGGTGATTGTTGTGCTACCAATGTTTATAGTTATTTCTCCTTGTGCTCTCCAAAAACACTCTGAATGTAAAAGAGTTCCGAAAAGAGAAAAAAAAAAACATTTTACGCTCTCGCATTGCAAAAATACAACTGTGTGCAAGAGTGTCAGTCACCTCCGGAGAAACTATAGTCATTGATGTATGGAGTAACAGCACTTGCTCCATTGGTGCATGCTTGCATAGAACAGTAGGTATGTATACATATTTTATCAGTCAAAAAAAACTTTACTTTTTCTATTGAATCAAAAAAAAAAAAAAAAAGAATTTCATAACAAGAGCATAATATATAGAAAGAGAAACACTAGAAAATACTAGAGGTGGTGGTGGTGGCGGCGGTGCACTACTTTTTTATTCACTCTCTAGTGAACAATTTCTGCCATAATTTTTTTCATAACTTTTTTTTTGCGCAAAGTATATTACAAACAAAAAAAGTGATTGTGGTTCGTTTTGTGCCTGCGTGGCAGTTATATTGTTTGTATGTAATGTATGTATATGACATGGCGACCGGCGACGACGTTGGTTAATAATATACTTTGTGAATATTACTATTATTATCATAAAGAAAAAGAGATGTACATAAACAGAAAAAGATAACTTTTTTGCATTTCACTGAAAAATGTTGTGATATAACTAGACATAAAATAGAATGCATAGTCCTGGTTGTGTGGCATGATAGGTCGGTGAAAGTAGGTGGTTGTTGCTGCCGCTGAGTTGAGGCGATGTGGTGGATGTGATGATGACGACAATGATAGGAGGACACACATGAGGACGATACACAGTTATAATAAAAGAAGCCGCAACAAAAGCAATATACACTTCACCATATCTTTTCTCTCGTTGTCTCTCCAGTCATAACTTGAGTCGATAGAAAAGTAAAAAAAAATATCCTAAAAAAAAGTTACACAAGTAAAAAGATGAGAGTAGGATGATAATGATTAGAGAAGGGAGAAGTTTCTGGTAAGGCATACGGGAAACCATTAGGAGATTCATCATTAACATCAGAGAGAGAGATGGAGTTTCAGCAGCAGCAATTCTTTGTGCTAGTTGGTTTGGCATCATCATCGTCACCAAGCTCATTCACTTGTTAGACATCATCGCGTTTTGCTGCTTTTCAGTAGTGTTCACGTCATATCCCACTCTCTTTCTTTTCTCTTTCCCTGTTACTATTTTTTTCTAATACGTCTCCAGACTCCACTCATCATTATCATCTTCATCCTTCGCACAGCTGGTTACACAGAAAGGAGAAGAAGAAAATAGAAAAGAGACCTTTCACTGTCCTCACTTCAAACCTCATATTTGAGATCATCATCATCACCATCATCAGCACACTCACAACATCCGCAACTTTTTTTAGTCCATCCTTTCCTCCTCGTTCGTTTTTTGGTCGTAGTCATTGCCCACTTGAATTCCGTTTTTTTACTTTGCAGCAGCAGAAGCAAGTGTCCCATCAAGAGAGACAAGTTAAAGAGCGAAAGAAAAAAATACATTGAATGAGATTTTTTGCTTGATGTTTTCTTTTTTTGGCTTGGCTTTTTTCTTGTTCGTTTGCTGACTCTGACTCCCTCGGTTCATTCGGTGGTGGGTATCTTCCATCAAAATTCATGAAATATCTTAAAGGCAAAAAGACAAGAAGAAGAAGAATAGGGACCCGAACAGATAACACGGGAACTTTTTAGGGAAAAGACTGAACGGAGAGAAGAGGTAAAGCCTTCTGGCCAAATAGATACATACATATTTATGTATAGATTTTAGATATCAAGAGAGAGTCAGGGTTTTTCTCAAGTGAAGAACTCATTTTTTGCCATGCTTGTGTCAGAAAATGTATGGGTTAGTTTTTTGTGTACGTTATTTTTAATATGGTATAAGGAATGGATATGGATGTATGATAATGTAGACGGGAGCAATATCACGAAACAAGCAAGCAGCAACATAACAGCAGAAGAGTGAACGACGAGAGTACGAAAAAGCACAAAGTCAGCAGGGTGCAATTCCATTTCCATATAACAGGGAAATCTACATATTATGATTTATATTATTATTATTCTGTCATGATTTTTCCTGTGACTCTTCTGTGGCTTCCACTTTTGCTAACTTTGTTATATTTTTTTCGTCCCTCTTCCATAATAATCATTATCATCATCATCAGCAGCATAGTCATTATTATTATTATTACACACAATGATGATGGTCTCCTTATGAGATTTTTTTTCTCATTTCTGGCAAAGAAAAGGAATAAAAAGAATAGCATCATTTGCATCAGTGTTTCATCATCATCAACCATCCTACTTTTTGTCATCATAGTCAAACTTCCATCCTGCTTATTGCTCATTCGTGACTGTTGCAATGGCCAGATACATATATATTTGTATCCTTCCTATCAAAAAGTGTTGAGTGTTGATGATGATTACAACGTCGACAACTTAAAATACAAAAATATAATAAATATAATCCTGTAATGCTGTAAAGAAGGACAGCCGTGTAAAAAATCAGGTACAATCTGGAAAAGCTTCAATTTAAATATTACAATGTTTAATCATAAAAAAACTATTTTCGTTCACCAATAGCAAATGCGTTTGACTACTTGGAACATGACAAGAAAAAAATGATCCCACAAAAATATATCAAAGTACAAGTAAAAGAAGGCAAACTGTAGCGGATGGCAGACTGACTGTCAATTATTTTATAAGTGATATACATGTACTAGCGTTCCTACATAATTCACCTGTTTGTCAGATGTTCCATTACAACATCATCACCCTTCACCATACTGCCTCCTTGTCTAGTTCATTTTCTCTCTTCTGTCGTAATACAACCAAAAAAACAGAAGAAAATGAAAGAAAAAATTGAATTTAAAAACAAGTAGGTACTAGAATTGAAGTCATAATATTATCATACATCGCGCGTATATGTAGCGTGCGGGCCAAAAGTTGATAGAGTAATGCAATGCCAGCAAAAATCTAATAAAGAGAGAACAAGCATATTTTTTAACTCATTTTAAAAGGCCATAAAAGATGAAATGAAAGAATCCTAAACAGGACAAAGTAGTCGTCTCTCTCTCTCTGCACACTCTGCACTATATTACTCCACAAAATGTATGAAGAAATACAAAACGAAAGATGTGTGCATATCCAGCATAAAAAAAATTGCACTTACACATATGTACACACGCCATCATATCATTACTATTATCATCATCAGTAACTTTAGACGTCGTCGTTGTCGTCATTATTGTTGTTATTATTATTAACGTATACCCATACTAAGAAAAAAGCTACAACTTCTTGAAAGAATAAAATATCCTCCTTTTATTACCACATGCATCTTCTCTCGTATCTCTTTACAAAATAAAAAAAACACTGACAGCAAAAAAAAATCTTTCTTCCTTCCTTTTTCAGTCATTCACAACATCTTACCTGTCCATTTCCGTAGTTGTCTTGTCGTGTCCGTTCGTCTAAGGTTGTCCTTAGAAAACTTGTCCATATAACTTTTTTCTTCATTGCCTCCTTTTTTTCTTTTATTAATAAAAAACGACTTATCTGACAGTCTAGCCAGAATACAAAAAGTTGTGGTAGATGATATTTTCTGTTTGTATCTCTCACGTAATAATATCTAGAAAATCTTTTGTATCCACAACAATAAGTACAGATACTGGCGGCTCTACTCTAAAAAAAGCTGGTGAAGGTGGTATGGGGCAGATACAGCATGTTTTTGGTTATTTCATTCTCAGATTCTGAGCTATAAGCAAGTGGACAAGAATATGTTTTTTTCTTTCCACTAGCTTTAATGTAGGACCAGGCCTATGAATAAAGACACATTTTATATATGTTTTATATTTAGGTATATTGTTAGGCAGGTAATAAGTCAATAGCAACAACAAGGAATTATTTTCGACAAGTGACTTGGTTCCCTAGTTTTTCTCTTTTTTTCCTCCGTGAGAGAACTAGACGAAGAAAAAAACTGGCACACACTCAACCAACTTTTCTTTTTTCTGTGAATAGTCTTGTTTATACTTTGAGTTACACTATGAGAGAAAAATGTTGTAATGAGGCATGTTTTGTGAAGTGAAAAGTAGTAGTAACAGTCATTGTCGTAGTCTAGATAGTGGAGCAAACAAATTTTGGAAGTAGCAAAAAAAGGGAAGCTCTTTTTTCTGAACTTAGGTACTATGTCGTCGTATTTTTTCTACCCAACAACCCAACCACCTATATACCAGTTAAAGTGTCACAGTTTTTGCCATAATAATCACACGTTTCCATGCATTCCAAGTGTTGACTAAGTATAAGTTTTTACACGATTTTCCTTTTAGAGCATAAAGGTAGTTTTGTATGTATGGGTTTTTCCTATTGTTTGAAAGTGTAAATGTTAGAACTTACTTTTTGATACAGTACTACTGTGTGCATGTATGGTGATGTGAGCCATTAAACAGTACCAGGAGAAGGAATCAATCGAACAAATAACCCGAGATCAAATAAATTCAGTGAGTGAACTTTAAGCTTAAGAATTATTGACGGGTGGGTAGGTAAAAAACTGACTCACACCTGCATTTTGTGCAGGAAAAAAACCTTCTTTATTTTATTTTCATTGTATATTACCTTGCACGAAAATTCTGTGACAGTGAAACAGAATGAATTGCATTATTTAAACCTGAGTGATCCTAGTTGAGCCTAGGGCTATTTTGAAATGTTTAATAATAAAAATGCATTTGCCTTTCTTTTAATTCAAAACGAAAAAAAAGTTTTGTGTTCCATTGTGACTCACATCCTATAAAGATTATGTAAAGAAGGGTAAAACTGCATTATGTAAAAATGTCGAGGGCCAAAGAGAGAACCAAGTATTTTTTAGGTATGTTTCGTGGAAAGTAGGCATGATCCTCTTAAAGGAAAACTACGTGAATAAAATGGTTATAAGGCTATCTTGCCATACAATCAGAAGGATTGCATCTAATTTGAGAATTTCTCCAGTGACAATGCATTCCTCGTTTGTCTACTCTTTTATTTGTGATGGAAGTCATGAATAGGTTTCCGTATAATGTTTAATGTATGTATATATATATGTGCAGGGTGCAGTGTCAGTCAAGTCAGCTGAAAAGGAAAACTAGTGAAATAAAAGGGATGTATGAATGCACAAGGCATTGTACAAACATGTAATTCAAAGTGTGACTCAACTTGTGTAAAGTGAAGACGGAAAGGGAGCAGGGGGACCGACCACAATAAAAAGGAGAAAAAAGGTGTTTGTCTGTCTATTTCAGTTATTTTTTTCTTCTTTTTATACTCTCTGTCTCTCAGGCAAGAGGCAAGGTTGTCTCGTCAGCAGTTCCATGGCATGGGACAAATGTGAAGAGGAACAAAGTATATATAGCATTGTATGAGAAGAATCCGTCTCCATCGTCGTGGGCCAACAAATAAGTGAATCTTTCATAGTGAAAAATATTACACTGAGGAACAATGTATCCTTCTTGAATGAATATTGTATGTATTTTTTGCAAGTATTTTATCCATGTTAACGGAACCGTTCAGTCGTTTCAATTTCTGCGTTCTTGGTGACACAGCATGTTCACAAGCAAATGTCACATGTCATTCATGAGCTGGTGAATGTAAGGAAAAATGGTTGCCATGAGAGTCACTTGGGTTTGTTTGCCCCAACTCGTTTTTAGGTTAACGGAATAAAATACATGAACTCTTATCAAGTAATGGTGTTACTACTGCTGCTATTATCTATTGTTATTGTTATTACTAGTACGCATTGATACTATTGTCCAAATCATTAGGTTAACATGGAAGCCAAGATTACGCCATGTAAGTATGTATGTACATACTACGTACACCTGCCCTACTATAATAACCAGCCACATGAATTCCTTTTTTATAGCAGTTAGTATGTTAACTGGAACCATAACAATGTAAGAGACGCAGTAGTTTTGATGATGGTAGCGATAAATATGCATAGCGTTCAAATAAATAAAGTAAATAATGTCAGGACTAGCAACAATAAGTGAAATAACCCTTGTGCCCTTGTAACCTATTGAACAACCCTACAAAATGATAACGGACAGATAGTGAGAATGAAAAAGACGACCATAAAGAACGCTGTAACGGGTTTCAAATCATATTTGGTATTGAATATTTGAAGGAAAGAATCAGATAAAGTAGTTTCTTACACATTAAGATACAAGTTAATTTTGGCTGAATAACACAGCAGGAGAAAACTACCAAGGCATATACACAACACAACATTCACAAACAACAACCTAAAACGACATGGCATTACAACAGAGAGAGAGGGAGAGGGAGATAGGGAAAACTAACATCTTAAATATTACGCACACTAAATTGATGCGTTATTCTAACGTAGGTTGTTAGTTTCACTGGAAATGGCCTCCTTGGTTTTGTGAATTAGTAGATGTAGTAGTAACAGTAACGGCAGTGGCAAGGCAAATGGTAGTAACAGTAACATAAACATAACGTAATTTTGTGTATCATCGTGATCATCATCATATATTTATCTATCGAAGTGAACATTAATGGCACCACACCACACCACTGCCACCATACCATCATTCGGGTCCCTAATAACAGTCACCTAAAGTAGCATAATATTATTCTTGCTGTGTGGAACAATAATAGAATGGAAAATTGGTGGTGGCACTGATAGTCTCACAAGGTTCGTGCTACTTTTCTTTGTCTGATTTTACCTTTTTTTGTGGGAGTTGACATATGCTCGTTGTATAGAACGCATGCTGCCTTCATATATGTATTTGTACATGTTCCTTGTCATGATCATCATCGTTCTTGTCAGTCTTCACTATAATATAGCCGGTCTTTGTAGAAATGGCTGTGGTAGTAGTGTTCGAGCCATTGCTTTCCAAAAAAAACGAAGGGAGCTTTTCCAGTTCACCTACTTCAAAAAAGCCAGAAAAAGGCACACACACACAAAGACGATAATATTGGAAGGCAGATGGAGGAGGATAATGTCACGATGACATGAAGATACTTGCTTCTGCTACTCTTCCTCTAATATTTTTGTACGTATCACGTACTATACCTATATATTATTCAATATTATGAGCATAGGTAGATATATCGTGTGAATGTGGGTGGTGGTGGCAGGTATGTGTTTATACTTATTCTCTTCTTATCACCATCAATTGATTCCATGCCATTGCCACATATTTCCCAGGGCAAATGCAAAGGAATGTGCACTTTGTAGTACATGAACAAGGACATTTACGTGAGCGTATGTGGGTACTACACCGCACATATTTTGAACCTTGTAGTCAGTTTGTCTGGTTTGAGCATTTTGCCCCAGATTCCCTACTCTTCACATCATCACACAACTCTTATATTTTTTCCCCGTTGCAGTGTGTGTATAAGTTTACTATTCACCGCAGTCTGCATGATTGTATGCATGCATGCATGCCATGCAACAATATAAAAAAATGTACAAAAGAATGTAGGTATATTTTTTAAGGGCGACCAACTAGAAAACGCCACAAGCAGTAACCATCACCACTATGCCAACCAAGCGAGGCCGCATCCTTTACTTATCGTTAGAAAAAAAATGTGTTAGTGGCAGAGAGTTAGTTTTATTTTCACCAGCAGCAGTAAAATGCTAGTTTCAATGATGCAATAGAAGAATACAAAAGAAGCTGCTGCAGTAGTTTCACCAACAGCAATGACGGCACAAAAGAAAACGACGGAAACATTTTTTCGAACGAAAAAATCCAATTGCCATCATCATCATCATCACTATCGTCCTCTCGTCTACATCATCTGTAGCACTACTGCTACTCTACTGATAGTAGCACATTTGGCGCTTGTATTTAACGAAAAGTAATAGGATATTATGTTACAAAAGTATCAGTGGTGTTGTTAGCAGTAGTCGCGCTACTGTTTAGTAACCTGATAATGACGGGCTCTTCCATAAAAAAATCGGCTCTCTACTTATTTCACTCATGCATGTAGAAAATGTTTCTCTTTTCTCTGCTCATGTTTCCCTATTAAAACATACATAGTTGGGGTAATAGGGAAAGGTGATTTGGTTTGTGAAAAATTTCAAGGGAACTTGAGTTGACAAGAATGTGCTCATAAAAAAGTGTATCTACATAGAGGAGCAATGTCTTGTGTCTTGCTCCAGTTCATGGAATAGCCAGAGAGGAAAGACAGGGATAGAGAGAAAGGAGTGGTGAAGTGTGTGGTGACTATCAATGAGCACACATATGGGCTTCCTAGTTATTCCATTTATGCGTATATTTTGCAAGGTAAAGCCCTCGTATTTTCTTATAGACACGCAGTAGTGTTTTGTAAAGTGTGCAGTGTTGGTATCTGCTGCAGAGAAAAAAAAACTAACGACTTGCGGCGACGGCGGCGGGTGTGTCCCGTGCAGTTTTCTGTTGCTCTTTTTTGATCACTTTATGAACCAAAAACAACAATAGGCATTGTATCAAAAAGTCATTCTTTTCAATACAACGTTTTACGACGAAAAATATATGTATGGGCATGCATTTGTGCTATATACGACAATGCTATAAATTTGGAGTCTGAAAGTTGGAGAAAGTAGGCTTATGTCGTAGTTGCTGCGTAGACATATTGGATGCTGGCTATGATGATAAAGAGTCTATGATGTGAAAGACGACGAGGTGTGAAAGTGTCATCGTTTTTTGGCATGGAAAAAAAATTTACTTGCATTTTTTTGAGAATTCACTATGGTATCATCATCATCTCCTTTCTCCACTTCATCACGCTGAACAGTTTCCAGCAAATGCCGACTTTGTAGGTTTGGTTAAAATTTTCACTTGAGTTGACTTCTGACAAAAAAAGGAAAGTGAGAGAAAAGACTAGAATATTTCAGAGTGCAAGTGTTGCAATAATAAAAAGCAAAACTAGCACTGTACACAGTACCGTTATTTGTAGACAGGTTTCAGCGATATTTCACCATTTTTGGTTGATTACGTGTAAAATTTGAGGTTTTAAAGGTATTTGTTTTAAGGAAAAATAGAAAGCTTACACATGAGTTTTTTGAAGTAATAATTATAAACATACATACATACGATATTTTGTTTTGTACATGTGAATTTTGAGCAGCAGAAAACATTTTCAAAGGATGCGTTGATGAAATTGTAGAGAGCGAAAAGTCTTACTTGAGAGATTTTGTGTTTTTGAGCTGCCAGTATTTGCTCAAAGAAATGAGATTTTTGGTTTCCAGCAAACAACGACAACATCAACAGCAGGTTTTCCTTTCTTTCACTGCTTTGCTTGGATGATCAAAGGGACTATGGAATTGGAGTTCTAGTCTAGTGACAGTTGTTATACCTAAATATACGATTGTACATACTGGTTTTTGGCTATTCAGGACTCAGTAGTAAACTGTTTGGGATTTTTACACATAAATTATGCATCAAGTGAAAGTATAATGTAATATGTGCTCTGGCTTGTAAAATTTTGTTACCATAAAATGTACAAAAATAGTGAAGGGATGCAAAGTGCAGTGTGCACTGTCCGGTCATACATCCTCCAAGCAACAGTACAATAGGGAATATTTTTTCAACCTTTTTAACAACTTTTATATCTGTTATTTTTCGTCCAAACCAAACTAAACAACGCGACTAGCTGCATTTCTGCCCGGAAGCTTATCTTTAATTTAAACATTATTAACTTAAGGTATTTTAAAAGCGGGCACATAAAATAACAAACATGCAATGTACAAATGCTGTTTTGACAATAAAAAAGTCTGATGTTGCAAACGCCCAGAGACTTTACCGGGGAAATCCTATGTTTTATGTGCAATTATTTCTGTCTACTTAGGTAATCTAATTGCTATGTAATTGTTTTCTACTCTGACAATTTTTGGTAGTCTGGCGTGGTTTATGGTAGGAATAATATTTTAAAGCAATGTGTATATTTACAAGAACCTTTTCCATTTTTTCCTTGTTCTTTATTATTCTTCCAATGTTTGGTCTACTTGTTTACTAGGTGTACTACTGAATAGCATATTTAGTTTGCCACAGTCTGCTGACTAAATTGGATATGTCTGCATTGGAAAGTAAATTGAGAAAGTTAATGGAATTTCTCAAAGTCTTACCAGCCATAAGCACGTTTTGGCTGTGCGAATGAGATGACCGAATGCTGTATTTAGTCTTTTTACTCGGAAAAAAGATTTTCCTAATTGTATACGCTTTCACAAAGGGATCCCCACTTATTAATCCCTACGTTACCTACATAATTCCAGAATAAAGAGGAAGTGCTTTAATCACAGCTATAACATATGTATTAGCCCCATTTGACTTGGTCTTGTCCTCTGTTGTCCTTCTCTTTTTGATTACTCTTGTCCATTATACTTATCGGGCATGAGGTCACGCACAGCAGTAGGAATTTCCTTTTTTTCTTTCTCGAGGTTACCCTCAATAATACCCAGAAAATAAAATGAACTTTTATCATGATCACCATACCATCCTCTTATGTTACTTTGCTACTCAATAGTCATAAAAAAATAATAACTTTCTCGTTGTTCAATCTATTAATATGATTATTGCAGCAAAACACTCAGAGTACCAACATTTACAAAAAAAGTATTGATTATCGTGTAGAAACATGTATCCCTTTTTTGTTACAAGCGATATTTTTCTGCTGCCTTTTGTGCAATAACAAAAATGGGTGTAATGTGCGTGCATCAAGGGTATCAAATACAAGAAAAGTAATGTGATTTCAGGTTTATTTCGATTATTCGATTACATTTTGTTGATATTTATCCTTTTCTTTCTTTTTTTCTTCTTTCAGGATCTGGACATTACTGGAATGGCCAACCTACGGTGAACCTCCATCATGGTCTCAGGAGAAGTAAATTGAACGGATATAAAAAAGGAGAGAAAGTAGTACAAAAGGAAAGGTTTGATGTTAGTGCTTATTACAAGTGTATTGATCAGCAGTAACTACCGTGTCAGCTGAAAGTATACTAGAAAGTAAAGTTCTGTGCATATATCTTCATTCTAGCCCTTTTTGTGTATGTATAAATTAGTGTCTCGTGAGCGTGATTGAACATTGAATACGGTACACTAATACCATTATTGATTGGCCCATACTTCATTGTGTGAAATAAGTGTAAGGAGAAAACAAAAATATGTCACGAAATGTCAAGAAAAGAGAACCTGTAGAAACTAGTGAAAGAGGTAATGAATAAAGAATAATGACAATTCATTCTAGATTCCTGTCTTGGTCAATGACTATAGTAGTATACTGCTGTTATGCCATTTTGGTGATAAACAATGGCTGAGAAATGCATTACTTTTGTTGGACAAGTGAAATAAATAATTCGTTTTGTGCATCATTTTTTTCCTGAAAGTAGATGAACTCAAACAGGAATAAGAAAAAGTATCAGTTATTTACAAGTGTAGGTGTTTGGGGCAGATAAAACTTTTGTACACAAAAACAACAAATAAAAGTCGATCAAAATGAGTAGCTTATTAAGACAGCGCAATCTGAACAGAAAAGGGTTATTGCATCATCAACAACAGGAACGGGAAGAAGAAAAGGGAAAAATAATAATGGGGACTCCAGTGAAAAAGATAATGGAGCGAACAAAAAATGCGTGGGATGATGTTGCATCTGGTGGTGGTAGTGTAGGCGTGAGTTATGTTCAAATTGAAGGAGATGGTGGTGGCGGCGGCGGTGGCAGAGGATTTGTGGGAATTACACAAAGCAATTGTAGGAATGGGGGTAATAGTTGCTGCAATGGTAGAAGCTACTGCAAAAATAACGATGATGACGGTAACTTTAGTAGAGATGAAAATATTGATTATGGTAGGGTTTCATTATCACTTAACTCTGATAATGAAAAAGACTGTAGTAATGAGAGAAACGAACAAGATTGTAGGTCGTATTGCTATGATGATGCTACTACAACTCATGCTAGACTGATAGGAAGCCCGGATGATACACTGAATGTTGATCGTGATGGTGGCGGTGATAAGGAAAATTGTACAAGAATACGAAGCAGCAACTGCAGAAACGTGGTGGACACAAGAAGCCATTGTTGCATTGATGATGGTAATAGAAATAGTAGAAAGAATATATCGTCGACGACAAATCAAAATCCTCCAATTACCAAGACGAGATCGTCATCGTTATCATCAAGTTCGTCGCCGGCGTTATCAAAATCATCATCATCCTCTTCCATGTTTTCATCTTTAGTCTCATCAGCATCTCCGTCGTCGTGGGCGTTGTCATCGTCGTCAACAGTTAGTGTACTGGTGAAAGTGTTGTTTTGGGTGTTAGTGTTTAATTACCACTTAAGTGTTATGGAGGCTTGTCCTCTTGTTTGTACTTGCAAATGGAAAGGAGGAAAGCAAACGGTAAGGAAAATATTACAATTCTTTTGTATATATATTTTAGTTCATATTCATTCCAATCCCCCAGTGTAAATATTCAACTTTTCCAATAAAGAAAAACAAAGTAAACAAAAGTTATATATTGAGAAAGTGAAAGGTGCTGCATTGCATTTCCACACGAAGAAGGAATGGAATTGGAAATTGACAGATGATAATATAATGTAGCCACGCATGTTATATAGTAATATGTTTTTGTGTGGAACCATTTATGTGTGAAACATTGAAAAGGCTTTTTGCGTTTGGTAATCTGGTTGTTTGAAAATCCCGTTTTTTGGTACGCATCTCACGTACGCAATGCATTACTGCAACAGCAGCAGCACCATCAGTTGAGTTTGGATTGAGTACACAAGAGTAAAAACAGGCTGATGATGACAAGAAAGCAAGCAAGACAGAGAAAGAAACTCATCATTTTGGAGTTTTGCTTTTTCCATGAAAAACATTGTATGTATTTTGTGGCTTTGAGATTGGATGAGTGCAGGAGAATGGAAATAAATGGAGAAAATCTGCATTTAGGAAAATAAATGTAAAGTGGTGGCACATAAATACTGGAAAGCACACACAGCCCAGCTCATATATTTTATGTGTATGCATGTTTGCTTTTATAGCAACCAGGATGAGTGTTGCAGAGGAAAAGTAGAGTGGTGTGGTTTTTATCTCATTGTTGTGGCTTTCATCATGTTTTTCCCCTTTGATGCATTTAAATAATGTTGATTTATGCAGGGTGTAGCTCTGTCGCTTTTTCGGTTTTCAAAATGTCTCTGTCACTGGAAAATGTTAACTGGCAGGTTTGAATAGTGAAATGAATGAATGAGTTGAATGAATGAAAGGAAAAAGGTTGCATCGTCATTACTATTATTGAAGAGGAGTTTTAGCTGACATTTCTAAACAAAATATTAGACAGAAAACAGGGAGAGAAATTTTTGTTTGATTTTCACGTGATTTTATAACTTTTACTTGTGATTAGTGTGTTTTGTTGAGAGAGAGAGAGAGAGAGAAAAGTATAAAAAGTATATACGTATATTTGTCCTCTTGCGACCACCTATTCACCTACTCATCGTAGACATTATACAAAAAAAACTCTGCTATACCGTTTGACTTTTCCATTTCTCATTTTACTATTATTAGGCAGAGAACATTTCCATTTTCTTTCTTGTCCCTCTTCACTACTTTTCTTTTTTTGGTTGTGTTCAAACAATACTCAATTTAATAGTTGCCTGCTGTTTTTGTTCAAAATTCCCTGTTGTCGGTTTTGTTGAAGAGGAGAGCCCACCTTACAATATTTCAATTTCACTTTGACTGATGTCGTCGAGTCTCACTGAGCACAGCAAAGCACTCACACTGAGAGAGTGAGAGCGAGGCTTGTCTATGAAATCTACGAATAATCTATGCACCGGAGAATAATAATGAAAATTGAATAAGAGTACAAGTCCGTGAACCGGTTCCACTACTAGCAGAGACCAGAAGAGCAGTTAAAATATAGGCACTGCTGCAGCTACTTTTTGTGTACAAATATTATTATTGGTTTTAGAGGGTCTGGTGCAGTAGTATTTTAACTGTGTGTGTTTTACTCAAAACATTTATGTGTGAACATAACGTACATCAGAGTCTTTTCTCATTTTTACTATGCATACATTATACAGTACAGATATGCATCTATCCAGCTTGTTTTCTTCATTTTACATAAGATATACCCTCAAAAAAGCTCATAGATTTAATAAGCCAAGAAAACTTATTACGACACACTCAAGTCACAACAGGCCACCAACCAAACACTCAAAACACATTGCCAGAGACTTGTTTCCTTGTGATATTTTTCGATGATAAAGATGTCTGATAGTCTGTTATAGTGGGAACAGTTATAATTTTTGGGGACTTTCACCAGACCGCCCAAATCATATTTACATAAGACTTACTTTTCCTTCCTCTTTCTTTTCCTCGAAACTCGAAAAGCATTCGTTTCCTCACTCACTTCTTGTGCATCATCTCCTTTGAATGAGCAAAATACCCAAGCACAAGCCGTTTATCATATGAAGATTTAAAAAGTTGTGGAAACATGCTAAATTACATTTTACAAAAGCAAAAAAGTAAGCAAGCCAAAGCAATAGTACACAAGCTTAATATCCATACATATAACAAGTAGCCTCTTTTAAAGTGCAAATCTACACTATTTCTCTGTGTATACACTTTTGTAGCATCATTGTAAGTTAAGCCGTTATATTACACATCCACGCAAACAACAAACGTTATTCAAAGATATTGGATGGGGTTTGAGCATAATGCAGTGTGTGCCGTTCATTTATTGTAATAAACTCCATAAATAAATATTGCACAATGTGTTGAGAATGAAAGCGGAAAAGTTTCATTATTCTTCTTCTTCTTTAGCAAGCTAAACTTTCTTTGGGCATATACACTTGCATGTATAATGGTAATAATAATAACGTTAAGAAAAGAACATGAGCACACACATACAGGATATAAAGCAATAGTTTATTTTAACAAAGACCAACAAAAGTAAAAGCTAAAGCAACTTTGGCGAGGGAAGAAAAGGAAGGAAGAATGCAGAAAGTATGATGATGATGCACTTCAAGTGCAGTAGCTCCAGCCCCAGCAACTACCACTTTCACTCAGAAGCTCATCGCTCTTGAGGGAACTAGAAAAAAGAGGATATTATAGCACTTGGTGGGGTCCTTTCCTCTATTATGAGTAGCGTCTAGTAAAAAAGAGATATGAGCAGAATCCCTGAACAGCTCTCTCTCTCTCACTCTGTTAGTATTGCCACTAGCAAAAGAACACTTTTACTGAAATGAACATATGAAATCGTCATTTTACTAAGTGAGTTCGAAGGGAAGAAAATAATCTTTAGTTGGAATCAAGCAATAAAATGAGCTTTTGTGTATAGTCAGTGGTAAAGCATTGAGTCAGAGAAAGACTATCAAGATGATGATGGGGATATGGCAGTTTGTGTAATCTTTTGTAACATCTTCTTAAGCCAAACTTTGCCACGCTGCCTGTTCTGCTGTTTTCTTCCACTTTTTATTATTATTATTTCCAGTTGCATGCATGGTTACTACTTAAAGCTCTTCATGGATGGGTATATTATATGGAATATTATAATATGCTCTTTGCAAAGTGAGGCATGATGATAATGCATCAGGAATTTACTTGACTGCTTTTACTTTTCCACTTTTTTCGGGATGTTAACGTGCTATCATTTGGGCCACCATTACAATACATACAAAGTTAAAGTGGACACTATAAACATTTTTTATGTTGAATTTCCCCTATTCTCTTTTGCCATTTGCATTTGTTTCGTACCAGAAGAGCAATAATCCAAGTGATGGGATGATGATTATTCCACTGCTGTTGTAATAGAAAAGGGTTACATGATGAGATGGAATTGGTGGTGATGGTGGTCGCCGTCGTCATGTGTTTTCTTGAAGTGCACCCTGCATTGCATTTATTTTCGCAGCGAACTGCATTTCTTTTGTAAGATAAGGAATATTGAAGAAAAAGGGTTGGAATCTGAAAAGAAAAGAACAGCATTCTTTAGAGAAGAGAATTTAGACGTAGACACACGTTCATACTTTCTATCATTCACTGTTTCTTTAATACTTTTAAGAAAATGGCAGCCAAAAGTCAGCAGTACTTAAATAAATAACCAGAGTGGTATCTTTTTTTGTGTGTTCTGTTATGTGTGTGTGGTATGTGATGGTGGTTTGTTGGGGAAGATTTTACGAGATGAAATCATTTCATGTGGTTTTCCACTTTCCAATCTTAATGATGGAGAATGGCTGTGTGGCGGTGTAGTGATGGTGGCAATGTAATGATCAAAATGATGATTGTAAGAAAACGGCTGGTATAGTGGTGAGAAAAGGTTTGGTTGTGGTGGGATTTCAAAGTTTTCAAGATGATGAAAATCAAGCTTTGAGCTCGTATAATAAAGTGCCAAAACAATATAAGCTCATCAGAAGAAATTGTTTGAGGGGAAAAAGCCACTTAATTGAATTGTCTACTATTTTAATTCAGTATAAGACTTTCTAATATGTAGTTACACTTTATACGGTTATGTTTCATTTCATGATGAGTTAAGGATAATGCCTATGACAACTTCTCCAAATGAGTGCAATTACAATAATACTCTCACCCAAGCAGACTGATATTTCTTAATTCTATCATCATCCGGGCATTATTGCTGGTCTTCGTGATAACAAACGAATTTATTGTTAAGTAGTCTCCAGGTTATCATCCTCATCATTATAACTTGAATTCATTGCACATTTTTTGCTACAACTTTGCATACTTTTCAAATCACACGATGTTTTTTTAGTAAAACAACAACAAAAATCTGACAAAAGTATGAGCCATATCTTCTTATTAATTGTACGTTACCATTTTACATTGTTAAATTTGGTGGATCTGAGTGTATGAGAAACAAGCTAAATGCACGTTTTTTTTGGCTTGGTTCTAAAACTACATTCCATTATAGTTTTTAGAAAACATGCATAAAATGCACTAAAGGCATGGCCATTTATCATCGGAAAATGAAAACAGACCAGAGCCCATCATAAATTACCTTTTATTCATAATACCTTTCAGTTGAGAAAACCCTTGCCTTATGTTTGTGTCAGTCTACTTTGAATGCTGTTGGGTTTGTGTTTCTCTGCATTCATCATCGTGCAAAACATAATATTCTAAATTGCAGTTGTTCTTCTTGTTGTAGTTCTTCTCAACCTTTTTGTTTGGCTAGTGTGCGTTGTTGTTGGTTGTTAAGTTTGTGGTAGGGGTGCATATATACACTTTTCATTAATATGATCTTGTCATGTTTTTACTTATTTGTGTTGCTTTTGGTTTGTTTTCGCCTCTACTAGAACAACACCACTTCTCATTCACAACTTTGAAATGACACTGTTGTTGATTTTGAATAATGGACTGCTCTGTTCCGTGTTTATCATTATCAAATAAACCAATGTAATATCCATTTTATATATATTTTGTAAATATATTTATATGTTATGAAAAGATCTACAGCACAATAAATTGTTCAGTCAAGCTAAATTATATACATTTGTGTACCCACCACAATTATAAATTAAATTACATTGCAAAGTCACGTACATCACCTCTAAGATTTCATTATGTTGACGTACAGCTGTACGAAGAATCACGAAAAATAATCCCCACAAATTTATGCTGGTGGTGCACTTGTCAGTGAGTCTGTAAATATTAAATGGAATTTTACACGTTGGTAGGCCTATACCTCTCTTAGATTTTAGGTAAAATATGATATTGCAAAACTTTGCGAATTGTATTGCCATAAATTGAATTGGAGAACAAAATTTCCCCCTATTTTATGAGTTAGTTCAGCCAGAATATTTAGTACATTCAGCTATTGATATGTTAAATCAATAAAAACCCTGATTTCATGAAATACTAATATCCCCAAAATAATTATTTTAGTTTCTCCTTGAAATGGTTTATTAACTTTTTATTAAATGATACATTGATTGGTTGATTAAATAACTTGTACAATGTGAATCGATATATTTAATTTGGGTTGGTTTAGCGCTACAATAAAGAATAATGTACGTAAAGGGTGTCAACATGAACCTATATATTATACATACTGTATGTACATATATACTATCTAATACTATAAAGCGAGCAAAAAAGCATACACGCTGTTAAGCGTTATTACCACGACAAACACATCAGCATTTATTTTTCAAAGGAATTGTGCAAGTGAAAATTGTTTTCATTTCACACATTTAACTTTCATCCTGTTGTATTTTTTCCCCAACTGTAAATTATCATTGCATTGTGAATCCTTAAGTGATATATGCTTCATACTACTTTATCCAAAGCTGTAATAAATGGATTTACAACTTAAAACAAACTGACTCCTGACAACAAAACGGTCACGACTACGACTTCTCTTTAATATGGAATACATGGAATGTACAATAAGTAGACATACAATGGCGTCAGTGGTAGCAACTAGTGTAAAACAGTAGCACTTTTATGTGTCATTTTGTAAAAAAAAATCCTACTTTATACATAAGTTTAGTTTACATTATTGTTTTGTCCTCGGTAAGGTTGTTTTTTGTCTTTGTTGTTTTACTTAGTTGTTTAAATAATAAAAACACAGGCCATGAAACATCACAATGTAGTTGAGTGATCAAAGCACATTGTTTCCTACGTTTATTGTGTGCATTAGCTCACATGTGAAATGTAGTCATTTGACTGAACTAAACTATGGCGAGAAAAAAAGTTTGACGTGTAGAAAATTGGGGCTAGCATGACAACAGTTGTATAAGTAATGAATTATTATCTGGAGAGACTAAACTAACATTGTTATACCGTCAGAATAACAGTAGATCTTAGTGCTACTGGCGGTTGCCCTTTTGGATTAGATACAAGTTTATTTTATCTATGAAGCTTGTACCTTCATCCTTTCCGGGAGAAATGTGGTAAACTTATATGCTAGCTCTCCCCCACACACATCACTGACTACTATCCTACATCCTATGTAATATTATTTTGTTTTAATGTCCACCACCGCACAAAAAGCAAAAAAAAACTAGCTAAACCTCTGAACTAAACCGTTTTGTTGGTATGGTGAGGTATGCAGAATAATTCCATGCATTTTACTAGTTTCCCGTCGGCAACTGATGGGATGAGAGAAACTTTGTGTGTGAATTAATTACAGTGAAAACACCACAAAAAGCAGCGTGCAAATAGTTAAGCTGTCTTTTCTCCCTCTTTCTCTCTCTCTCTCCCCGAAAAGGCTTTGTTGTTGTAATAGTTGGACGACTTTGTTGGGTCTCGTGGTGTACAAGACAGCAAAAGAGATAGAAAAAGGGATAAACTTGTGTGCCATGTGCACTCACGGATTGAAATATATTTTGTGTAGAAAATATAGGTAAAATGTACGCAAATTGGAAAAAGGTAGTAAAGTATACAAACACACATTTAGAGAGAAAAGGGGAGCAAGACACATGCTAACTTTATTTTTTAAGGTAATACAATGAAAAGTAAGCACACAGCAGCAAACTTACTTGCTTTGGTTGCCACTCACTGTTTAGTTTTTGTAACTTGACCTGCTCCTCTTATTCTTCTATCTCCTCTGGTTTTTTGGCTGTTTTTAGTTGTGATATTATCGTCTTTCTTGTTACAAAACGATAGAGAAAGCAATTCCGGAGTGGAAGCGATTAAGGTAGAATACATAGAGTGACTAATCCTACTCTTTCCTTTTGCCATGAATGTATATATTTGCTTAGGATAACCACCTCTTCCATTTTACAGTTTTGCATTATGTATTAAGAATAAGTAAGAGAAATGGAGTGAGTGGGAGTATATGTAATGCGTCCCTGCGTGTGCCACGGTATATGTATGCTTATTATTATTAACGAGGACTATTAATATGTAATGCACATATTATTTTATTATGAGAGAAACTGCATGGCTTCTAAAATGGCTCAATTTACGGTTTAAATAATATAGTACATAAAAACTTGTTCTCAAGTTACCCCATCTGAAGGATAAATACATACATAATGTGAAGTTCAAAAAGTTAATTTTTCTCTTCTATTTTTTTTCTCTTTCAGGTTGAATGTAAAAATCAAGCTCTTGAGACGCTGCCGGACTCGATCGACCCTGAGACTCAGGTTTTGGATATATCGGGTAACAAATTAGGATTTCTCCCTCAAGATGCATTTCGTCGTGCAGGTCTTCTCAATCTCCAGAGAATTCATGTTCGTAACTCCCGACTGACACAAATTGACCCAGGAGCATTCAATGAGCTGAAAAATCTCGTCGAAATTGACCTGGGTGATAATCTTCTCACTTCAGTTCCTTCCCTAGCGCTCAAAGCCACTCCGTTCCTCAGGTACGTATATTTTTAATCTCCGTTAACTTGCTAGACAATATATGAATGTATGTAGCTACATAAACCCAAGATAATAAAATGGAAAGGACACGTCTTCAAATCGTTAACCACTCAATCTTACAGTCTACTTTACCAACAGAAATAGGAAGAAAAAGAGATGATTCAGGAGAAGGAAAATACGCTAGAGAAAAAGTCAGAAGTGGAATAAGTAGTCACCAGGATGAGCAAAGTTTCGGAGAAGAGAGTTATCATCAAATTATTACTTGTCTCTAGGGCCGTCGTCGCCACAGAAGCCAAGACTCTAGAGAGTCGTAAAATTTTTCCCATCCTTCTTCTTACTTTCTTTTTATACTGACTTGACTTGCAGTAGATTGTGTTCATTTGGTTGTAACATTAATCAAGGATCTCATTGGATTGATACAGTAGTACTTTCACCACCACATCAAAGTAAATACCTTATTATTGATCTATGTCTAGCTCCTTGTGAAAGAGTGAGTAAGTAGGATAAAAAATATTCTGTCTTGTAACATCACCAACATCACTACCGCAACTAAAACCACCTTACATTTTTTTCTACAAAAGTTGATGCTATGATTATGATGAAGAAAGAGAGCTATGCATAGTAAGTATTATTACCAGAGAGAAAGCAGCATTGATCGTTCTCCTTATAGCATTAATCCACTTATCTATCTATGCAATCTTGGCTGTATATAATATAGTCCCTGGTATAGTCCCCGTGTGTGTGTTTGAGGTGATGTTGATGGCTTGTAAGTAAAGTATAACAACAGTCCTTTAGAGGTTTTGCAACCTTTTCCCCTGTCATCTCCCTCTTTCATGTCAACCTTTCCACTCTACAAGAAAGAGAGAGCTCTCACGGTCATTTGCTATGCATGAATGCATTAAAAGATGAGAAATGGAAATTTTGTAATGAACCCTTGAACTGAACACAGTTCTTCATCCTTCTAACTCTACTACAGTCAGAGTCAAATAAAGCACTCACACAGAGACACAAAAAAATACTGGAAAAGATGAAAAACTAGAAGGCAAATAGGTTTTTCATATGAATATATACTTTTCTTCATATTTCCTTGGCTGTAGCAAAAGGGGAAAAAATAGATTAATTCATCACCTACTTTACTTTTCATCTGAGAGAAAACTGATTTTATTTACTCGGTTCAGCCATGCTCAAATTCGATTTAAAAATGTAAACCAGCAGTAAGTTTACATTGATGGAAATCAATGGTGTTGCTGCTATGCAGCAGTGTTATCTCGTACCATACCAGTTAGCTACTTTCCCGTAGGAAAATAATGAACATTTTTCTAACATTAGTTCACTTTAATTTATCCCCTCAACATTTTGTCACGTTGAGCGTGTTGTCATGGCTAAAATTGACTGTGTAAATGTATTTATACATAATATACAACCAACATGCATTTAACCTATCAACTAGCATTACATGCCAATATATAACAGGTAACCTAAGCAATCATCGTCCTTATGTCCAAGAAAATAATTAAGAGTGATAGATGGATAAACAATGGATATGCAATCAAAAAAAGAAACCACCAAGAAACGTACGTGAATGTTGTTCAAAAAAGAAAGTCCAGACGAAATAATACTTTTTTCTTGCAGTACTCAAGTCAGTCACGTAAACTTGTCGCTGGTGGAACGAAAAAGTAAGAAAAAAACTTGCAAACTAACTCTCCCAACGTACCACACTGCAAATTTTTTACTCTTGTTGTTTTAACAAGCAAAATAAGTAGTGGCATACCTGGTAAATGAATTTATGAGTGGCAAAAGTATGTGGGTAGAGTATAGAACAAGAATGCCTTTTCCAATTTCATTCCCTTTTCTCCTTGTCAAGGTCAAACGTGCAAAACCTCAAGTCCAGTTGGAATCCGCCTCGAGTCATAGAAACTGCTTTGCTTTTTCATCGGTTTTCTCATACACATACGCATCGGTATAAAGGGTAGCTACCATAAACTTGCTGTCGATGTTAAACGTTGAACACTTAGTCGACTCTGATGCTATGCTGGATTTATCGATTTAAAAAGAGCAAAGTGAATGAACAACTCGCATATTGCCAAAGGCGAGTTTCACTGAAACTGATAGACAAGTAATTTAGGCATAAGTAACACTACTTACTATGCTTATATTACAAAACCTGAGCATCAAGCATTGATTGTATTATGTATTCCATCGATTTCATTATGATCATTATTATTATTGTGAAGAGTGGCATGTGTAAATGTAATAATAATATGGAAATGGAAAAAAAACGAAAAATATTCAGCTACGCATTGGTATACTACAAGGCTAAATTGTTGAAATATTGTTTGTTGCACCACATCAATGCTATTTATGTGCAAGTTATCATAATCATATCTTTACTAGTTTTTTAGCCGTTTTTGTTGGGGGGAGGGGGAACTGTAGACTTGATACTCGACCCGGTTTTCTTGGCATGCAGTCAGTCATAGTCACCGTCATAGGGAGAAAGTCGTCTCACGAGAAATTTCAATATTATGCAGATGGCATGCACGTTAGAAAAAAATATGCATGCACCTCCAAGTCAATAAAAGGAGAAATATACAGACTGCATTATACATATGAATAGCATATTTCTTCTTATTATTATATTACAAAATTTGGGGAAATGTATTGCTCAGACATTAAGCAGAAGAAGGAGGTGGACGTGTGTGTTCTTTTTTCTCCCAAACTATAATATATGGACATGCAAAAAGGGAGTAGTAGGAAATGTTGAAAAAAGGAAGAAAAGAAAGAAAAACGACTCCTGACACAAAAGCATTTTTTTTGGACAAAAGGGTCGTTGGCTTTATGTATAAAATGCCCTTGCCGTGTCTTGGCTTGATTTTGTTCTCTTTCTAACTCTCTCGCTCTCTCTTCCTCGATTTAGATTTCCTGTATTATGGAGATGACGATGTATATGCATCTACACACTTTTGGATGTACTACGTATAAAAATTGAAAATGAAATGGTCGACAAAAGAAAAAAAGTATAATTTAGTAAGAGCACTTTTTTGTGTGTACGAGATAGAGAGAGAGAGAAAGCATTATCATTTATGGGAGAGGTTAGCATTGCTACTGCCGATGGTATAAAATTGAGGTTTATGGGTGCAAGTCATGATGATGATGGTGATCATGATCGTTTTGAGAGGAATGGAAGAAGAAATGTACAACGATGAGCATCGAAAGATGGGCTGAAATGGCGAACGTAGTAATAGTTGGCTGTTGGTAGTTGTGTAGTAGTAATGGCAGTTCAGAAATAATTGGAATAGGTACTTCATTTTCTCTCTTTTGGCAAGAGTTATGGCGCCTAATAATAAATCACGAGAGAAAAGAGTTAGCTCGCCGCACAACCAACCAAACCAACAATTTTAAGCTTTTTGGTAGAAAAGGTTTACTTACAAACTCACAAATACTAAATAACAAGAAATTTCACTGGAATGTCTTCGACTCTATAAAAATAGCATGACTAACTATGCGGTTACAGTGCCAAAGTTAAAGACATTCCATTTTACACGGTACTGGTGTTTCTAATCTACTTATTTATCGAACTTGATTTCAAGTACTATTTTTACTTCACGCATGATAATTACATACATTCGAATTTATAGTCATACACGTGATTTCTTTCTTTCTTGTTGAAAAACTTGTGTATTTTAATTTTTCATTTGTTATTCTCATTCTTTTTTTTACAGAGATTTAAATCTGGCTGGGAATCCGATCCAGCGAATCCCAAAAGGTGGATTTGAGTTCGTCCCACAGCTAGTTAAACTGGATCTAAGTCGTTGCCAACTTGTTGAGATTGATCCTCAAGCCTTTGCTCATCTTAAGCTTCTCGAGTCACTCAAGATTAGCTCCAATAGGCTGACATCTCTCAACAATCACACGGTAAGTGACAATCTCTATGGTAGAACTCATCCTTACATACATACCTATACAGTCATGCTCCCATGCGTGTGTAGATCAGTATGCAGTGATTATTTGTTTAGTGGATTTATTTCCAACAAGTCACACTCTAATTTTGCAGACACGCATCAGTTGATAATTTATTGCTATTTTGTGTATGTGAGCGCAAAACTTTTGCTGTTTCTATAATCTCAGTTCGAATATATTTTTTTTTTGAAAATGTGTTTCCAATAGGTAAAATCTCTGGCTCAGCTCCATGCTATGGAGTTACATGACAATCCCTGGGAATGTGACTGTCGACTTCGTGATTTGAAGTTGTGGATTGAAAAGGAGAATATCCCACATCCTGTGTCACCATCATGTCATACTCCACTTAGATTAGCAGGTACGTGAACTCTCCTTCAAATTTAGATACTACACCACATGCATACATTTATATACCGCTAAGATCCAACCGACTCTTGAAAACATGCGTACAAAATAAAATCTCAAGTTTGTGTCCCATGAAAGTGTTATAGCAGCTCAACTTACAATATTAATGACTAAAACAAAAAAAAGTAGAAAAAAAATTCTTTCTTGACACGAGTCATTTCACTTGAAAAATGGTAACACATAAAAATGTTATCATTCATAGAAAAAAGCAAGAGGGGAAATGACAGCAGTTTTGTACTTTTCATGTTGCGTTTCAGACTATGTTACACAAAAGAAAAAAAACTTTATATTTTTCACAACAGCAGACGACAACGACAGGGTTTGTAAATTTTTTAGTGGGATTATTGTTGTTGTCGCATTATGAAATGCGTGTAATATAATGTCTCTAGTAGTTTTTTCTCTCTAGTAGTTGTTGAGCTGAAGTAAAACCACTATTTAGTGGGAATAAAACCTGTCATAAAACACGTGTGCACAAAATGCATCATGGTATTACACCAACTATATACCAACCACCTCCATCACCACCAGTCACTCTAGCGCTGTGCTTCGTCATGTGTATTTTTCATATCATCGTCGTCGTCGTCATAATAAGTATTACTTAATATTATATTTGTATGAAAGGTAAGCTTTAGTTGTATCCATTTTTTGTTGCCCTCACTCTCCCCTTGTCAAGCTGATTGTTAGATCTTTCGTCTTTTTTGTAACATGACCAGTTTTTGTACTACAAGAGCTACTCGTTCTATTTAGTTTAAATGTACAATGTAGAATCCTCCTCCAAATTCAAAAAAAAATACATACAAAACATTTTTTTCTCCCTGTCCGTCCATCTATCTGTGTGTCTCACTCTCACCCTCTCTCTCTTTACCCAGCAGATTATCGTTTGAGTCTTCTTGTCAGCCATCAATTTATTTTTTTATTGCACAATGCACACTTTACTCGCTACTGCTGCACTTAATGTTCCATACAAACATTGTATGCATAATAGCAATGATCACATTCGGTTTTTTCTTCCCCACAAGATCATCCTCTTGATAGAAACACCACTTCGTGCAGCAATTTTGCATGTTTTCCTCATTGTTTTCGTTATCGTCATCATCCTAAAAAAGTTGTCGTGATGTGTATAAATTTTATTTTCCTATCACCTACCACCATCATAACAATAATGGGGAAACGATAATAAGAGTAATTGGGAAGGGCCAAGTCATGCAGCTGAGAGTATGGTGCACTTGCCCGCATATTTATTAAAATACAATGTAACATAATTAATATATTAATAATAAGGATGATTGCCACGTAGTGAATTTTCAGTTTGTGTTTCCCATGTTTCCATACGCCTTTTGTCAGATCAGGGTAAGCCACGTTCAAATGATAATCAGCAGTATAACAATAACAATAGTTGTTCTGAGGATGCTACACTATTATTAAGTTTCTTCATTTTACCAAAGTTTTCCCCTGACTTGCACAAAACATAACATAAAATATATATTGCGAACCTTTTGCCAAAGGTACGCAACCTATCATTATGAACAAATCCTGCATAGTTTGTTACCCTGCTTCTGATATTGTTCGCGTTGCTTTTCTACAAGTTTATGTGGAATCATGAATATTTCAAATAATAAGAAAAACTTCCAAATTATGCAATATGCGTGGCTGTGTAAAGTATATTATGTGTGTTTACACACAGTGCATTGAAGATTTTTTGGCCGTATATCTTTCACAGACACATAAGTAATTATGGATGCGTGTGAGCCAGTGTACATGTCACAACACGTGATGATGATTCATAAGTAATGCGATCATACGCATAGGGAAATGGTATAAACTTTCTCAACCGTACACCACCGTCGCCACCACCACTGACAATAGCATGGACTTATGGAGAGAAAAAAAGAGGATTTTTCACTCATTGGCAGCCCAACTCCGTTTTTACACTTTACTCTTGACACATCATATGAATATAAAAATATTTAATGCTAATGCATTATGAATGAATGGCCGGATCTGTTTGGTCGTGGTGGTAAGGTTGTGAAGGAGAACAAGAAAAAAATATCTAAAGAGGAAAAAAACAAGAACATCATAACAGCAACACGCATGAAAAGACCGATTGACTCGCATGAATAAACGCTTGGCTTTGAGTACACTATGCAGTGTGGTAAGTGTGAATATGAATCATGGGCTTGTGTATGGTAGTCTCGTCATCTGACTTTGTGCTTGCTTGGTGGAATGGAATTGGAATACGAATATACTCACACTCACATGTGCACAAGAGCAAATAAAGAGAAAACACAAAAAATAGTTTTCTTCCTCTTGTTTTTTTTCTTGTGGCAAAAAAAACACAACGACGTACACAGACATGTCGTCGTCGTCGTGCCGCTTCAAAAGAAAAAATAAATGAATATTGATGATGATTTGCGTTTGCACACAGAACAACATTCATACGATATATCTACATATGTGAATCCATAAATATTTTTTATTATGTGGAGAAAAGTAAAGGAATGTGTGATGATAGATCATCATCATAATAAAAAGGAAAATGTGTTTTTATTCCGTGGTTGTGTCAACATAGCGGCATCATTATTTTGTAAAGTAAAATGCATTACGCCACTAGTAAAAAAAGAATATGAAATTGTAACAGCACACAAAAGTCATTTTCAAGAAAAAGATTATGATGTTTTTTTTTCTTCAAAATATGACGATGATGAAGAAAAATGGATTTTTTCTTACCGTGAACTTGAGAGTTTATTGAACGTGCTTGTGCTTGAGAGAATACTACGCAGACAATTTAGTATGGATTTATAAGGTATATGTAATTGTGTAAAATATAACGTTTTTTTTGTTGCAGGGAAAAAGTTTTCCGAGCTCTCCGTTGCAGAATTTGCTTGCCCGCCAAGCATACTGGACGCCACTCCATCGACTCCCAGACAAGTGAGGGTAACTGAAGGTGACAATGCCACGTTTGAATGTGTCATCGAGTCCATTCCCAGTCCAGAGGTTCGCTGGTATTGGTACAACCGTCTAATAGAGAATAACACGTTACGAAAATACATCATTTTTGAGGTAAGAACTGAAAACATGTCGTGTTATACACTTTTCTGACTAGAACAGTTTTATTTGGCTGTTGGTGAAAACCTGTTGGGAACAAAATGAGATGAAAAGTATTCTGTCGTCGGGAAACTTTTGTTGGTAGAAAGATAAAAAGGCACCTGACATTCAACGACCATAAAGTCAGACTACTTTTGTAGCATTAATCCTTGCTTGGTGTTTAGACTTGACGAGTTCATTTTGAATTCTGGCTGGCAAATAATTCATGCTGTGTTGTCTGCCATTACTTTCCAGTCTATTGCCAATCGATAGTAATTTCCTGTTGGAACGAAATCAATATGATGTAACCGATTTGCGAGTAGGTAGAGAAAATTAAACGAGAATAGGGTCACTAAAGTGTAACTAGATATTTCCCATGTGGATTAGATAGTTTTTAGGAGCTGAAGATTACTAACCTTAATCAATCAGTCCTACGACCAAACACGATTGACCGAAATTTTACTTAAATTGGTCGTACAAAAGAAAGCTTATATCTATTGCAAAATACAAGAAAAAGGATGCAACTAAAATTAATGGAAAAATTTATGATTTTTTTTGTAAAAGCACAAATCTGAATTCTAGAATCTAAGAAATGCGGGGTTCAACACAACAGGCTTAACGTATGATTGATAAAAGTTCAACTGAAGAAAACCTTTTCTTTATTTCCGAAAATAGAAACGTGACAGAAAAATAAACAGGAAAGGGGCTAGTCCAGTGGTAGGTCGTTTATCAGGATATGGATAGATAAGAACAATTGTATGAAACCTACTCAGCTCAGAAAATTCCCAGCCAACTTAATATTTTTCTTTCATTGTAGTTGCAGTACTAGCTTGCTTGCCTCTGTATTTTTGATAAGCTTGGTAATCTGATGAATCGTTAGAAGTGCATGGTGCTTATTATAAGGACAAATGCAATTTTATTGATCAAAAAACCAGACCAGACTGCTCGTAGTTGGACTAAAAATCAATACAAACCCATTTATAAATCAAAGCGAACGAACTCTTAGCTAGATTGGTTGCAGTTGCAACGAAAATCAAAAAGAAAGATCCCCCGAAAAAATTAGATGTAATTGAGGTACAATGCTTCTATCAATAATACATGCGTACATGCCAGTCATGTTATCCGAATTACATTCACAATCAGTGTAGATATCCTTCCAAGAACCGACCGGTTCAAGTTCAGGATAAAAAAGGGTGTTGTGGTCGTTACAAGAACCGTGTATAAATATGATTGTAAACTGTATTACAGGAGCTCTAGAAAGAAAGGGGGAATGAAAAGGTAGACGACTTACACAGAATTTTTTTTGCGTAGCAAGTAAATATAATACAGCCGTACTCTTCTTGTTTGCATTAGTAGTATTGCTCTTTGAGTGCATGAAGTCTTTTTTGGTGCATTTAACTAGAAATTTGTTCTTCATCGTCAAAGGGGAAAAATGTAAGCAAAAGGCTTTTATGAATGGTACGCATATTGTGTGACGATGATTATGTAATAAGTATGTATAATAAAGGTAATAAATATATGGCCTTTATGCATGTTTAAAAAGACGTCGACGTCTCGTGTGCCCTCATAATATTGTAAAAGTTATTACTTTTTTTCGGGCGAATGTTCAAGCGGATGAGTGAATGATGATAGTAGAAAAATTGTGACTGAAAAAAATGTGTATTGGTTTGAATGAACGAATGAATGGAAGAAATGAAGGTAGGCGTAAGGTATTATTATTATATGAAAGAAGATGGTAGAGTTTCCACTTTTTCTCAGTATTTTTTTCTTCCTTTCTTAAACATAATCGTATTCGATGGGGTCGTCGAGCCCCTTTTTTTAAAACTACATACAGAGAAAAGCAACAGAAACCTACGTCGAATTGTAAGATAGGAACTGAAAGAAAATGAGTTAGGCTTAAATCCAGCCTCAAGTTGAAAGGGAATTAACTTTCTTCTCATGTTCTTGCATATTATTGTATTTATATTCTACGCATTTTGTAGATAAGGAGAGGTTTTTTGGAGTATTCTAAAGAGATTGTATCCTTCACATTTATATTTTACCGGAAAATTGTATTTCGCTTATCTTTCACGTAGGTCGTCACACTGACTGTGATAAAAATGAGTTATTTAAAATTTACGAGAGTTTAGCTTAAATGTACTCCCATGCTATTACTATTTAAATATCAAACTGATTAGAATATTTATTGTAAGAGGGAAAAAAGTTAATTCGGAACCGCACATCACATCATCATCACAACAAGAACCAGTTAAAGTAACATAGACTGAATACATTGACTTACATATTTTACTGGGTAGCACGCAGCATGGTTCTCTGCAAACCTAATAGGTTGAATGTGTCTAGTTTTGTAGTAGTACACGCAGTTTGAGAGAAAAAGGGATCAATAAATATTTGCCTTGAGAGGAAAATAACAGGAATGAATAAAATATCACCAACAAGCAAGAAATAAGGAGTAGGTAGTGGCACTGGCACATAAAATACATATTCGGTCTTTTTTGATTGTAAGAGACAGAAAAAGCGTTCTATTTTGTGTCTATGTAAAATATATATATTATATGAGAAATGGCCACCAAGTGACTAGTAGGTAGCCAGTCTTTCCAAAATATGCAAACAGTTCTATAAAATTTCTCAATATAGCTATCCACTTTGTTATGCGTTTATGATGTAGGTACTCAAAAATGTGTTTTCAAGTGGCACGGAACACCTTGTTCCTTGTAATACGTTAGAATTTTTAAGATCTCAAAAACTATCATATTGATCATCGTCAACATATATTCCACCATGTTTTCTAGCTTGTTTGCTTGCATTGAACAGAGCATTGAATTTTATTAGATTTTTTATTCATGACAGAAGACGTACACAAAAGATAAAGATGGAAACATACACACACAACATTCAAACATAGAAAAAGGTGCTTAAAACTTTGTTATCCGCAGGCGTAATATCTTCTAAGTAAGGCGAGTAGAGGGAAGAAAAAAGTCATAGAAATAAAAAAGCAAAGGAAAAACTTGACAAGGATAATCTTGTGGGAGTGAATTTTGAAAAGTTCAAACCTGATATCATATTACATAAGAATAGATATAGATACACAAGCAATAATCTATAAAAATGTAACCATTTGCTTGTCTCTTTAGTTTTGTAGCACCGTTACAAAGTAAAAATGTGTGGCATTGGAATGGAATGAATTGATTTTTTTTTTCAATGTAAAAAGGGGCTTTATCCTTTCTTTAAAATTCATTAGATTTTTCGAGTAGAGGAGACGATAGAAAAAAGGAAAAAAGGCGCAGTATCAGCATTTTTTACTTACATTGCTACAACAGCTTGTGTGACTTGTCCTTGTCGTATCATTTTCATGCTTCCATTTCTTTCTTATTTCCAGTGAATGAGACAAATGGAGAAGGAATGAAAAGTGGAGTAAAAAATATATAAAATGGATGCTCTTTATCGCCTCAAGTAGAATGTAATGTAAAGTAATGTATGTATCATTATGGTAATATCACCAAATAGAGCACATCACACATATATGTTCATAGGCGTCTTTTAAAAACTCATTTCTTTCGGGGAAATAATAGTCAGATTTTCCGTAATTAATCATGATGGCCTGAATAATTCATCTAATGTTACTCTTTATTCTAGTTCTTCATTTTGTGTAATATGTACATATTTTCTATTTGATGATTTCTTTTTTCTTCTTTGCAGAGGGAAAGTTCCAGTGTGCTAATGCTACTGAACGCCATGAAGAAGGACGAAGGGGTCGTGTACTGTCTTGCTGAGAATGCGGCAGGATCAGCAGAAGCCAATTTCACACTAGAGATCCTTCCACAACCCACCCTTCAGAACATTCTTGACACAACGCAAATCCTTGTAATTATTCTTGCTATCGTGGCAGTACTTCTGGTTTCTCTCGCAGTTGGTACTTTCCTTTTCTTGCGGCAACGACGCACTCGATCCGCAAAACCTCCGGAAATCTTGGCCACTTCTACTCCAGTAAAACCACCAAGACTCAATTATGAAATCAATCCGGGCTCACTCGTTGCAAACGGATTTAAAACGAAGGGGGACTCGACGACTGATAATCCTGATCTCATTCTTGAAACTAATACTAATGGAACGTATCAGGTAAGCTTATAAGCATTCATAAGTATACAAACCTACTTTTTATATATAAAAAGATAAATACGAAATGTATACACTCGTGTATCATTCCAACACACAGACCTGCTGAGAGAAAATAGTTACAAAAGAGAAAGAAAGAAAGAGAGAGCGAGAGATAAAAGGCAAAATTGCTCAAATGTATTTAGTGTGTTCCCACGTGAGAATCTGGGCTAAGCAAAAAAGAAAGCCAAACTTTTTTTGTTTGTCTGTACCTTTGATTGTGTGGATAGAAGCGGGAAAATTGCAACAATGAAATAATACAAATCCTTTAACAAAATGAGCTCATATTTTTCACTCCTTCTTCAACATATTCTTTTTCTTGTTGTTGCCAAGACTTCATGTCTGCTGCTGCTGTGTGAGAGGGGAGGGTGGTGTTTCTTTGAAAAAATTGTACACAGACACTTTTGTAGTTTCTTCGTTTCCCCTTTTTGCTATATCTTTACATAAATATATTCTACACAACTTATATTCCCTTTTTTACATATTGTTGTATGTGAATAATAATAGTAATAAACACTCTCCGTAATTGTGACAGGAGGAGGAGATGTATACACATACGCACACATTCATTTTCACCATATCGTCATCCCCATCACACTCTTTTCGTGGTGATGATGCATGCACTTTTTTGTGTGAAAGCCGGAGGAGCTTTTTGTGATCCTGTCAAGAGTGTCGGAAACATAGCGACATGACTCCATCCTTTTTTCTCTATTTTTTCTGTGTATTCTCTTTTTGCACCAAAAAAAACTCACACTTCTTCTTTTTTCTCTCCTCTACTCACACATTCCATTTTTGCTCTTTGTGAAAACGAGACGACGGGATTGGTGACAGGATGAAAAATGAACGAAAACGAAGAAACCAGGAAATATCCTCTTCATCATCAGCTTTTACTAGAAGACTGCTGTTACCAGAGTAAAATTTTCACTACAATTCATATCCATCCATCCATCCATCTATCTGTTTAGTAGGTAGGTGTGTTTGCATGTGTGTATTTGATATTGATGTGTGTTGTGTGTGTAGTGAAAAAAAGGAAGCAGTCAAAGCACAATGCGTGAAAAACACGAAAGAGAGAAGAGGAGTGAGTGCAACAGAGTGGCAGTAGTAGACTGACACCTTTGAAAGGGCTTGGAAGTAGAGAGAGAGATGAGAGGCAGGAGGTGGTGGAAGAGGAGGAGGTACACGACAAGAAGTAAAAAAAAAAGAGAAATGAAAAGATTGTCAGGAATAAAAGAAGCATATCAAAAACTCCTTTTTGCAAAGCTTCCATTTTGTGTAAAATGGAACAAAAGGTGTTTGGTTATATTGGTGGGGAAATAGTAAATATGTTATATGTATACATATATTATGTGGAAATGTTTTATATACATGCAAAGTATGAAGGGAGAGAGAGCGTGTTAGCAAGCAACAACGTATTTCCTTTTTAACTGAACGGAAGTGTTTCAAATCAGATAATAGATTTTTTTTCTACGTATTCTTCTTTACTTCCGCGTTTTACATATCATCTTGAACATAATAATAATGCTAATATGTCATGCAAAATTTTCTCACATTATCCCTCCTTGCACTGCTTCAAACTTTCCCCTCGACTTCTTTCATAAAAATCGTGTAAAGGGGCATCTTTTTTCGGGTATTGTACAAAACTTACATATTTGTACCATACAAATCATAGTTCATTCAAATCCGTCATGGTGTTACGTCTAAAAGCACAAAAGAATTGTATTTACAATTTCAAAGTGAAGAAAATTTTCTGTCAGTTTATTTCTCTGTGGTTCTTTAAACTACCATCATTATTAGCTTATTTTGCTTCAATATTGAAAATGTGTTGATTGGTGAGGCTACTTTTGCAGAACTCATCCAAATTTTTTTCTCCTTTTCCTTTAATTTGTATTGAAGCAATTAAATAAAAATGAAAAAGTACAAGAAAGTAAGAAATAAATACATCAAACTTGATGAAGCGAGATTGTTCTTTGCTTAGGTGTGATGCCGTAAGGAAACATGAGATCCTTTGTCAGAGCCATTATTTTATCATTTCTTCTGGGAAAATAGTAGTTGTTCAGCAAAAGAGAGTGTAAAGTGCGTGAAAGGAAGTATTTTTAGGTAGCTACTTTGTTAGGTATGTATGGGGACTTGGAGTGGTAGTAAAAAGACATACATAAAAAATACTCACTGAGTTGGTTTGTGAAAGGCTCACTGGTGTATAATAGAAGAGTGGTCTTGGGAACAGTTTTCACAAACATGAAAAGATTCGTACTCATTTTCTACAAAACAACAAGAGAAATTGTTGTTGCTAAAATAGATGTAGTGAAAGTTGTCACGCTGTCATAACATAGCATAGTACATATAGTACACGCATACAAACACATTTATCAAGAATAATAATTGTAAGAAAAAGCTTCTTCATGGTTATTTGCAAGGTAGATAAATAAATTTATTCAGCTTTTGGATGGTGGTACAGTGAATTGATAGCACTAGAGAGTAATTTATGTATATTCACGTATCTTAAGCGCCATACGTCATACTTACAAACGTATAAGCCCCACATATAAAATAATTAAAAAATACACACGCAAAACGATAAGGTTGCTGAGTTCGTTTCGCTTTCCATTTTCATTTTAATGTGCAATATGAATGGGTTGCTAATGATCATGATGATGGTGATGTGATGAGAAAACGCTATGCTGGCTCACTGCTTTTGAAAGTGATTGAGATTGGAAATCCTTAGGGGGAAAGTGCGTTTAGGGCTTCTCTTTTTGAAATTGTGGCTGGTAGACAGCCACTCGAACAATTTTGATGATGAGTAGGAGGAACCAGAGATATGATATAAGATACCATTTGAAAAGTGTGCGTGTGCACACTAGACTATGTTTTTGTTTTGGGTGGTTTGTTTGTAGTGGTTTTGATGCGTGTGTAGTGTGTAGAATGTAAAATTCTAGAGAGTTTTGCTTTCTTGTCATTATTTCATGCCATATCCCTGAAGAGTGCGTATACGTAGATGAGATAAAGAAATGACTATGTAAATTCGCTTTAGGTAAAAACTTTCTCATTTTCGGGGATGATGCTGATGGAACAAAACTGGCATTCGCAGAAGTAATAAATCCACAAGAGAAAAAATACAACTAACAGCTCACATCGAAGCGTTCACAGCACAAAAAAAGTAGCGTGGTTTTCCCAAAGGATATTTTTGTATTTATCGCCTTCTAACTGTACAAGTATGAAAAAGAGTGGAGCCAATGGAAAATAATAATGACACCGTAATTTCAGGGTTTTCTCGGAATTGTCTCTCTAGTTTACCATTATATAATATTGAATATCATCTTGTGTCTGTATAGATGTGTGTGTGCTCTGTCGTCCTCGCTCGCATTTCATTTTTGTGTGTCTCACTTCACCTTAATTTATGGCAATCCCCCTGTCTAAGACGCTTAATACAAATGTATGATTTATTGGAATAAGCGCGGGGACCCTTGTGACCATCTTTCTAACAATCAATATGGAATCTGATCAGAGAATTAAGAGAGGTTGTAATACTTGTAATGGTAACGGTGGTGCTAGAAGTATTCTCTCTCTCTCTCTCTCTCTCATGCACTCTCACAATCAGACACACACAATCTATAGACACCCAACAAACTGTAAGTAAACTTTTTCCCGCAATTTATGTTCAAGTGTTTCTAGGACGTAGAGACTAGTTCTTCTCTTTATCTGAAAACTGTTCTAGGAAAAAGAGGGGGAGGCCAAAACCAGAGACCAAGACCACACAGCAGTGGAAATGGAATAAAGAAGTAGTTAGCTCAAGAGAGAGAGATAGAGAAATAGAGATAGATAATTCAATACAATGATTAAAGACCTCTGCTTGAGAATAACATGAAGTAAGCATGTTATAAGTATGTATAAATGCGTTGTAGTTGTGTGTGCGAGTGTATGTGTCTGTAAGAGATGTTCCGAGGATTATAAACATATTAGGCTTGTTGAAAGTGTGCATGTAAATATAAAAGCTAGGGAAGAGCAAGGACAAGGAAGAAAAAGGTCCTCCAAGCAAAGTATTTTCTCTCTGAGATTCTCGTCCTCAACTTCTATGTCTGTTTGGAAGTACCTACTTCACGGGCTTATAAAACTTACATAAGTTACGTGAAAACAGTAATGGGTTTTACTATAACCTCCACACACGACCATACTCTCATGTAATATATTTGAGAGAAGCTACAGATGTTGTTGATATAAATCCTTTTCCACTGATAATAAATATGACATGTGTCGAAACAATATCTGTCGATTGAGCTGCCACCTAAAAACCTGGCTACTTCACCGCTCCTACCATTTAACCCTTTCATTTCCATTGAAGCTTAGTTTTAGGTACTTCTCATTTCTAACATTTTATCATGCTGCTGATGACGATGATGATTATAATTAATCTGCGCACTATGCCCTTCACATATCAAAACCAGTAGCAGAAGTAGTAGTCCCGGGGTGGTGGTTGCTTTCTCATTTCACTCTATTATAAATATTTAAAGACTTTTCAGATAGTAACAAGCAAAGCTCACTCACACCTTTTTAAAACAATAATAAAATATTCATTGAGAGAATGCAGTAGTAAATTAATCATCCATTTTTTCCCTTCGTTTGACGCATGTAAGCATGTGTTCCACACACGTACAATCTAATCTGCTACTGCAATTTGTGTGTTTCTATAGCACATATCTTTGATACCCTGTACATATAAGAACTGTGTAAGTTTTGCATACTAAAATAAAAGGAAAGCAAATTTACCTTCATGTTTTCCTTTTGGTTGCCTTGTCGGTCACCTTGAAGAGAGAGTGTGACATAGGAAAGTCAAGTGGGAAGTAAAAGTAGTGTACTATGTTGTATGAATGCCTAAGCAATCTACCTTCCGCATATCTCTTGTTTAGCCAACTAGACAAACGCATAGAGCCAGCCGTCTGCTGTGTTATTGTGTATGTGCTCAGTGAAGTAGTTCAATGCCTACATCTTTATTCAAGAAAAAAGTTACATTCAATACAAATGCTGCTCTAGTCTGTATGCCTACCAATCTTAGATACATTTTTTAGGCGAATGCGTGAATAGAATCATGATTTTTTTTCTATTGAGTTGGTTTGTTGCCACAGAGAAAAAGAAGAAGAATGAAATCTTGTTTCTTTTTTAGAGGAAACAAGAAAAATACCCCTGTTGTGTTTCTTTCTTTTATTCTTTTCACTCTCTAGACATTCTCCATCATCACACACACACCAAGCACCACCTCCGTCGCATTGCATTGAGTATACAAAAAAACAAGGCTCCATTACCGATTCACAAAACAGAGTCTTAGGTCAAGGCAGAAAGGCATATATTTAGGCAATGCGGCATGGAGTACGAAGAAACGAAAGAGAACTCCATACCAATATATTTTCTTCGGGAGTAAGTAAAACGTATAATAATAATAACAGTAATACTCAAGTCAGAAAGAGTACGGCAGCAAAAAAAATAGTGGTAGCGGCGGCGGAGGCAACGCAACCAAACAAGTAGAAAGTTTTTTGTTGATGGTGATGGTAGTGGAATGGTATGGTGGACACACTCACTTGAATATTGAATTGACTTGATTCAGGAAAGAGAATTGAGTTAAGTAAGAAAACAACGAGAGGGGTACACATGTGTTGGGTAATGTTATGGAGGCCGTATTAGTTTTCTCCTTTAATGGCACTGGGCACAACTAGAGGTACTTGTGGTGCTTCTGGTTATACTGTACTCCATAAACTTTCATTGACATGTGACCTGGTTGATGGTGAACGAAACATAATAATAAACAAAAATACCTACCTACTTAGCTACTTTTTTAGAAGAAAGAATAAAATGCATGCATTGACAAAAACTTCAGGAGAAAAAAAAGTAAAATGTGTCGTGTTTCTTTTTTTGTACTAGTTGAACACAAATACAGATAAAAATTGTTCACTAGTTTCTATTCATGTCATGTGAGAGAAAATGTGGGCGAGAAAAGAAAACGGCGTCAACACTTTTGCGTCTTTTGGTACTACTTTTGACTGGCACCATAATGTACTAGTACGCAAACTGGTATCTTTACATATTTACTGGAAACCTTCTCTGAAAAGAGAGGATGTCATAAGATTTACTTCCGTGAAAAAAAGAGGAAAAAACTAAATTGAGCTACCTTAGCACTTTGCATCATAAGCTGTGTACTCAACATACTTCATGAAATATGCAAAATAATATATACGAATTGTTACACAACACTTTTATGTAACGGTTTCTCCACACACGCATAGCAATTTTCTTTGTAGGCCCACACGGAAGTAAAAGAGGAGACAGGAATTGGGCAACTGTTTCAGGGACAAAAGAAGAACATTTTTTAAAAACATACACTTGTTTAACGTTTTCACAAGCAGACACAAATAAGTGCAAACAGAGAAGCAAGGCAAAAAATATTTAGCATTGGAAGGTTGATTTCACAAGGCAAACATCCAGTCACGCCAGTCAAATTTCTCGAGAAAAAAAAGACGGCCAAGAAGCAGAAGGAAAACAGACAAGATTTTTTCAGTTCGAATGTTGTGTACAGGATAAAAGTTGATATTTGTTGGCTTGGCTTGAAGGTGACGGTGGTAGTGGCAAAGAGTAAAAATGGTCTAGTCAAGTCATGCATAAATAAACGATGAACCTACAAAAAAATGTGAAAAGGAAAGCAGAAAAGAAAGGAGTGTGCACTGTACCTAGTTATATTATTGCATGTATGACTACGCTTGTGTAATATTCCTCTAGCTTTGTGATGATGATGATGGTGGTGGTGGTGGGTGATATTATTAATGTGGGTTACATCAACTTGCGCACTTAAATTTATGTATTTAGTCGATTTTTTCCCATTTAAAGTAGTGAAAACAGACATATATATGTGCATGGTAGGGCAGAGTGCATGTTTTTGTAAGAGTATTGCTGGTGGTTAAAGAAATTGACCCGTTTTTTATTATTATTACGTATTATTATTGAGTAAAAAATGGGTAAGAACAAGTGGAATCAGAAATTGCTACAGTTTTTTCCTTGCTTTTTTCTCCTTTCTTTATTTACTTGAGAGTGTGTCTGAATAAAAAGAGTAGGAGTAAGAGTGGTAGTAGTTAGGGCAAACACACGATACGAACTAATTTTCATTCATGTACACAGAATGAGTTACAGAATGGACATAATAGTTTGGGACGATGGGAGTGTAAGACCACTATAGCTGTAATACTAGTGTGGTCGAGTTGGGAAGCCAATGGGAAATTCATAGAAATTGAGGGGAACATCTATAGCAATGTACTTTGTTAAATGGCATTTTGTTCATGTTCTATAAGCATAAGAGCTATATAGGTATTTTTATGTATGACCGTTAAGGGGAATTAAATTTTCCTTTCCATTTTGCAAAGTCTAGCTTGCTGATGGAGAAGAAACCTTAGTAAAAAGCATGTTGTGGTGAAAGTATGTAATCATCCAGAATAATAACAATAATAATAACGTAAGCTGTTTCACTTGGTTTACATGAATACAGAAAGAAACAAAATATTGCATTTTTTAAATCTTTAAAACTTGCGCTTAAGTCAAAATACATCGAATTTGTTAAATATAAGAATACATACATGTTTCAAAGTGTGCAAATTGAATTTAAACTGATATATTGACAGGGATGACAGTCATTTGGCTATTTACTTTTGAAGCTTTGGTTATATACCACATTTTCTTTCAAGATACTCGAATTGTTTTTATGAAACAACAATTGTCCAAAAACATTATCAAACATGCCTTGACAATGTCCGTAAGCACAAATTATTCAAGTATCGTCTGTGGCTGTCGTATGATTGCTGTAAAAGATGTGCGGTACAAAATAACTTGCCATAAAATTAACCATACCAGTAATATTTGCATGGACATTGAGACACAAAATCAGATAACGCTTTGAGTTAATACAAACATCTCAAAACCAGAATGATTTTTATCAGTCAGTGACATCACCATGCATGCTTATTTATACACATCATGTTGACCACCTAAAAAGAGATATTTCGGAATGTTAAAAACCATTGGAAACGAATTGATTTCCTGAACTTTTGAACAAGAAGTTATATTTTCAATGAAACAATTTTTCCTTCATTTATGCTAGCATACCTACATGACTTTCCTCGCCGGTGGGCATGCATTTTTTGTTTGATATGCTTTTCACAGAAAATACCCGACCAAAACCTCTCATGGACAGACATAAAAAAGCAGACGTACCAAAAGAACGCTGTTTTTCATAACGTTTGTGATGGTTTGAGAAAAACGGAATTTGATTCAAAGAGCAAAAAAGTTGTGAATGCGTCTATTTCTCTTCTCTAAAATGCAGCATATTGAACAACACATGGAGAAAAACTACGCAAAGTGTACACAAAATGACATGTAAAAATGGACTGAGAATGATGGCGATGTCCTACGCACAAAATAATCACGTGTCTTCCTGTCTGCCCATGTGTGTGTGTGAGCGGATGTCTAATACATTGTTTTGCAGTTAAAGTCTCTCTTGGAGAAAACATGCATGCATACGGTTTCGGCATTTCGCTTTCACTAGACGTCTGTCATATATTACTCCCTTTTCTAGTATATTTGTGTGAATGCATGCAAAAATTTATTCCAAAAGTGTTCAACATTCATCCGACGTAAAAAAGGAGAAACGTAAAAAGAAAAAGCCAAGTTGATAACATACAAAGTTAGATAAACTACTACATACTACAGATTGCTGGATGTTATAAAAAAAGGAAATAACAGCTATATAGAAAAACGGTTGCTTTTACTTCTTCTCTTTTGGTTGTCTTCGTTTACTGTTGGATGCTTAGTTGTTTGGTATATTTATTCTGGTGCACTCCCTGGGAAGCGGTCAACGATGATGGTGATGGATGGGGATAAATAAAGTAAATTTATAGGAAGATTATCGAGTTTTATATGCCTGACTGGCTCTGTGCTGCCGCTGTTTCCTTAAAAACGAATTGCTCTCTGAGTGTTTTCTTCCTCATCTTCCTTTAGAGCTTCGTAGGTCTCTCTTTACTCGTCTTGTGTTTTTTGGTATGTCCTTTTCTCCCCGTAGTTTCTTTTGCCTTTCACTCTTGCACTCTTGGTATTATATTTTCCCTTATTTTTATCGTTTTACATGGTTGGAGGGAATGGGGGAAATGAAACTTTTTATGGGCTTCTCAATAGAGTACAAATTAAGATTTATTTGAGAAATCTGCAAGATAGCTTATCCTTTAGCGTCATCATTGGACATAGAAAGAAGGATAATAATATAGTAATACGAAGCACTACAAAAAAAAGAAGAAAATTGGAGTAGCGCGTGCAATGTCTTTGGCTGAATGTTAGAGTTGGTAGTGGTTGGCTGGTTTGGTGTGTGTACTGACCAGTGGCTAGTTGAAGGAGAGAAAAAAACATCATGAAGAAGGATATTGAAAATAATAAACGGTCGTGTGGGAATGATGTTGTTTTTGAGATGGTTTTTGCCGTTTTTTTGGTCAGTTATTTTTGAGGAGGATATTGATGATGGTGGTGTGGTGGTGGTAGTGGCGTTATATGTGAGTTATAATTTAATGGGCTGGTTTGACCCAGTTTCAATGATCACCATCGACGATGTAACGAGCGGCCCACGTCAGTTACAATAACAGTTGTACAAAAATGGTTCACTGGTTCCATTTGGTGTGTGGTCTCTCTGCCACTATCCATATCCCTTTGCTCTCTTTCTTTTTCTTTCTCTCTCACAGTCTGTTGATGATTGCATCATGTAATATTTTTGCTAAAATACTTTATTTGTTTTATTTGTCTTGGGTTTTAAAGGAAACCGCAGTGGAGGATCAAAGCAGTAATAGTGAGCTAAACTGGGAACAACAAAGTTACCGAAACATGGGCTACTCCTCGGAATACCCGCCTGACTATGGGCTACCCATCATTCATGAGAATAGTGTGTACAGTGACTCCAGCTACTACAATGTGAACGTAACGCCGGGACTGAATATGAATGGCAGTGCACCAACAGCAGCAGCAGCTGCGGCCGTCATGTCAGGGGTTTGGAATAAGAACAAGGTGGGTGCTAGAATTACTGCGCCGAGTTCTCGTGACTCCCCGGATGAAGGATACCAAGAGGGCTACTGTGGAACTGACGTGTAGCCAGGTATCTCACACAAACTAGCAAGTAGCGAAAATGGAAGTACCGAAGAAAAAAAAAGTAGGAGGAGAGCCAGCAAAACGTGAAAGTAAAATGTAAAGCCAGATTATATATATTATTACATTAATTATCAGGATTAATATTATTACCATTTTACCATAACCAGAATAAAACTGTACATAACATACTAAATAATCAACCAGAATGATACATGTAAATATTATGTATAGGATTTCATAATAATATATTCTTAAAAGCTAAATTCTCGACTAACAGCGAGCCAACCACGAAAAAAACCAAATACGATTTATTCAAAAACGAACAAAAACATACATGCATATTTCGAAACGTTTATACATTGTTCAATCTAAATGAAAAAAAATGTTGTACATAAATACACCCAAAAACTAATATCCAACATGACGATAACTTGATGTAGGCAAAAATTCTTGTAAAATATTGAATCAATTTATTACAAAATCATTCTTGTCTTTTGGATGATTATTTTCTGATCATTGTGCTAATAGCCGACATTAAAGAATATTTAACATGGTCGAAATAGAGTATTTTTAGCGCTACAAATTTAAAAAAAAAGATAGGCATTTTTACCACTAACGAAGCAAGGTCGGATTTGTCTGGTATTTTTAGCAGGACAACGACAAAACTGACAGTAAAAAAAAAACTTTCAAAAGTGTGTAAAGTAAACATGACGCATGTACCTCCAAAAGTATCTATAATTACCGTTATACCGTTTATATAAATACTATAACTGACAGCAAAATTAGTAATTACATAATCATAAAATAAATAATATAATTACTAATAACATATTAGATAAACATACCGATTGATGGCTCAACTCTCTGTCATCATGATAATTGTACATTATAACTACTGATCATTACATAAAAAAATTGACGTGTCTATATTCACAACTGGAAGGATATAATTTACGATGAGGAAATTTACGGTTTAGTGCGTAAGTTTATTATTAAATCGCGTGTGACGCAAGCTAGTATACATTACGTATTTTGTAAGTATACAGACCTACGATGTTATTATAGATTTCTACACACAAAAAATGATAATGTACACAAATCATCAATACGTGTTCCTTTCTTGTATAAGGTGACCAGATTTTTTATTGTCACACGGCAAAAAACGTGTTAGATTATTTTGTTATTCATAATTTCGTCAATCACCGTTTCATTTTTATGATTTATTTAGACATACTCTGAAAAACAGGTTATCATTTTTGTGTATCTCTTTGATTAAAATCGATTCATCAGCCAATCCAGCACGCATGAGTGTGTATGTGTAGACGTAGAGTAGTAGGTAGATATATCAAAATACAATGCAGTTTTTGTAGAGCACATGAGAAGTTTGTCTGTTTAAAATTAACAACGTCAATTTACAACAGTTCAGAATTGAGAGACAGGTTGTTTACGTGTCCTCCCATCATGATATTCAGTCAGGCACACTGTATTTGTTATTGCTGGTATATTTGCAGTATATAGTAGATAGGTTGTACTAATAAAAATCGATGATCTATATAAATTTTTTAGATAAATAACAAGTACTAAAACTAATATATAGAAGAAAAAACGGAAAATATACATGTACTACTACGAACGAAAAAAAAACTGTAAGAGAGGGAAAAAAATATCCAGAATATAAGATTCTAACCTTTCAAAAGAATCTTTGCACCAACACACGTAACAGCAAAAAACAGTGTAATTATTTTTATTGAAGAGCTATTATCATATTGCTACATAATATATAGTGACTATAGCCGATTAGTGAAAGTAGTGGAAAAAAGTCCGTCATTTAATGTCACGCGCAAGTTTAATTAGTAGGTGTAACGTATACATATTATGAACTAAAAATGGTGTTTGGAATATTTAATGTAGCCGACGGAAAAAAAATCATGGGCAAATATTGATAATCAGGTCAGGTGGAATGGCGATGTGCTTAGATTTTTAGGACAAAAGGTGGATTATTTACTAATGGAGTGGTATACTCAGCAGAAGTAAAAAAAAGTTAATTTATTTATTATGTAAAGTATGCATCACACTCGTTTTTGTTTATTTGTCATATGAAAGGTCTTTATAGATGCGCGATGTAAACGATTAAGTAGAAAAAAGGGTTAAACCGGTAAAAAACTGAACGAATTTTTTATTCTTATTATTTATTTTCAACAAGTTAAAAAATTATCAGGAAAAAAATTGTAAAAAATTTATACCTACTTACAATTGATAATAGTCGTCTTTTCGTAGGTATACCGCCGAAGGTAAACTATGTACCCTAAACTTGTTATGTCCACAGTTTGTTCTATAATATAAATTTATAGTTTTTAAAAATATTATTAAAAAATTGTATGTTAACCAGTGTGTAGTGCGATAACTACAACAACCAAAATGTATATGCATATAATTATTACCATTTATAACTGTACTGTAATATACAATGGACATATATAAAAACACAGGTAATTAATGTCGTATAAATTTATGATAACGTATATATATTATTGTACAATTTACTTTCATAGGTGAAAATATTAAGAGATACAAAAAAACCAGCGTATAATATTTAAACAAAATATTACTATGTTAAACCACATCATAACATTTAGATAAAAATGAATATATATCTATAATATATATCCATATTACACATATATATAAATACATGAATATATATATTATATGTTTCTCTAAAACGGATTTAATAAAAAGTGAACTACTTGGTGTTGTTTTTAAAATAAAAAAATATATATGGGGTACATTCTCTTTTGTAGCTTTATTTATTCATTCATGCATACAAGCTCGCACCCTAAAACGTAAAAAGCCATTTCATTTTTCACAAAACAAAAAAGAAAAGCCGTTTTGTGTGTAAACTGCGTTACCACAGGTGTCAGAGCGACGGTGACGGAACTTGTAATTTTCATTTGATTACTTACGTATGTAAGGAAAGAAGGAGGTCAAATATGAAGAAAGCAAGCTTGTGAAGCGTAGAAAGTATTTTTCTGCAAAGTAAGTTCAGTGAAAAATAGTGTTTGTATTGTAACGAAAGCAGGAGAAAAGGCAAGTTTACAATTTCACTTATTTTCATAACATTCAAAAACATTGATTTGATGTCAACGACTTAATAATGTATTCGTGCTGTGCTTCATGTTTAGAAAACGCGAGAACCAACTCCAGTCCAGACAAAATTGGCATTTACATTAGAAGTACGTACAATATCATTTATTTTTCTGGAGAACTACTATTCAAAATTGTGTTCACCTGCATGCCTACCATTTTCTGCACGGCGAACAAAGTGAAAAATTCAGAACTCTGTGTTCCCTTATTCCTTCTACGAAAGTTGTGCCTGTTATTTTATTCGATGGAGGAAAAACAAAAAAAAACCCAAAGTATGAAATGCTTGTTAGTAAACAGTTTTGAAGGATAAATGAAATGAAGGGTAATTTTACATATAATAACATAATTGGCTAGGTTGATTTTCAGTTCTTGACAAGATATAACTTATATTAAATTACGAGTAAAGACCATATTGATGTCCATCAGTCCAGATATAACAACCATAAAAAATGAAAATAAAATTCAACAACAAATAAAATGGGTTTTTATTGCTCTAAATTTGTTGACCGAAGATTATACAGTCAAAAATCAAGAAACAATCAGTTTTTATCATTATAAATGATCTCTTTATCATTATCATTGTATCCAGCAGTGGAAATGTCTCTTGAAATTTTACTATATTCCGGTTTGCTGTCTTTAGAACGTCCTTGCTATTTACATTTTAGATAGTGACATTAGTTAGATTTGAAACCATTTAGCCTCTTTAACTATCTAATAAATATTCGACTTAGTTTATACTGCACGTCTTTTCTTTTGCAAAAATATGTTTTTGCTGCCCACGTGGCTAGAATATCACATCATCAGGTTTTGGTAATCCATTTTCACTGCCGTCCGTTGTCGTCGTCGTCCCATTTTTGATCCACTGTTTATTTTATATGTAACATTATTACTTCATATTATCATTATGTGCCAAGCCAGAAATGGCAAGGTAAGCTGGATTCTGGGAACTCTCTGGACTGGACTAAACTGCTAGCCAAGTGTAAATGGAGAGAGTAAGAGCGCGCGACTCTTTCCTCCGTGACGTGGTGTTCCGTCTTTTTAAGTCAATGACCCCATTAAAGCTTTTAACGTGCAATTTTACCCATTGCAAAAAATTTATTATTTACTGTCACTTCAAGTAATACATATAACGATCGTTCTCAGAAATTAAAATAAATATCAACGAACCAACAACAGAGAATATGGCAGGAACATGGACAGCTTGGCAGTACGGGGATGTTTTTTCTTTCTTTCTCGAATTCCCAGATTTCTTGGGTAATTTATTTTCTGTGAATAAAACGAACTTGTTTCGCATCATCGTCTAACAGCTTGTGTATACATTCGCGTCTAGCCTATTTATTGTAGCACAACTTTTTTCTGCATTTCCATTGATTCCCTGGAAATAAGTGAACCAACACTTTTTTATCTTCCAACCAACCATACCCACACACACTATAAGTATGTGTTCATAAAAACGCCCATACTCCAACAAATTGTCCGTCTTAATCATCAATCCAAAATCCAATTTTCCTACTTGCATGTGTGTGTATTTAATACAACATTCCTTTTTTTCCTCCCATTTATCCCACCATAAAGAATGATAGAAGAAGCCATAGAACTGCATTTATTTCATTGTCTCCTCAACTTCCACCAACCAAACCAAACCACACACAATCACCACCACCACCTCCAACTCGACTCGTCGAGGATTACAACTTGGAACTTATCTACCAGAAGGAAAAAAATGCTATCAGCATGTCATGCCAAACAAGACTTTAGCCTGAGTCATTACTCTCTATTACCTTTTTGGTGGTCAGCTGGATACATGCACACACACACGCTTTTACCTACATCCATGTTTGCCTTTCTCCTCCAAAAATATTGAAAGGGCTTTCCCAGGAAAAAAGAAGACGAAGAAAAAAATGTAACAACGCTTGCTATACTTGATAGTTTATGCATTGATTGCATGCTCAGCCGGTGTTGTACAACCTTTACACTCACTCCTACTCGTTGTCCATCAGCAGGCAGTAGACAATTTTGCCAACACCCATTTACTTTTTTTTTCTCTTTCCTTTCCCATCGCACTACAAACTACCAACTTACTAAGAATAGGCATTACTTTTTCTCCTCGTACTTTACAACACACTTGGGGTACAACTGTTGGTTTATATATCTATCTCCACACGAGAGAAAAAATAGCGGTTATTGTACTACCATCACAACTGTTTCTCTCACAACTATAAACATACATGCTTGCAGTCAGCAAGAGTGGCAGTCCAAAAGTCCAAACGAGTAGCCCATTTCCTTTTGTCCATGTTACCAATCGATCTATTCTTCTTTCTCACTCTTCTTGGAAAAGAGTATGAAGCAATGTACTTCTTTTTTACCGTCAATTTTTCTTTGTATCAGTCAAAGGGTTGAGTTAGTTTGGTATACATTTTCTCTCTCGAATCAGTGCTAAACCTACCACAAGCTGCTATGCATGAGCTCCTTGCAATTTTTTTTATCCCGAGATGAATCTGCGTATCTTCTTTTTATGCATTTATTACATATACATAGACGCGTATACTATTATCGTATATTTTTATCGTGGTGGAATCCCTACATAGCAATAATATCAATCCAGTCAGTCAGTTGCATCTTGACCAACTGCCGTTCCCCCGTTTTTTCTGAGAAGTGATGATGTTACGTTGGTGGTGGTGGTGGTAGTAGTGCTAGTGATTCCAGCGATATAGGCCACTGCTCCCATTGTGCTTTTACTTTTTATACAATGCATGTTTTTATGTTTTATATTTTCTCCGGTTCTTGACTTCAGCATCGGATAAATAAGGGCCATCCTTACATCCTTGACTATCCTGTTATTACCCCGAGGAATGAATACACACAGATACTACAAGGCAAAAACTGTGTTAGTCTACTTTACTTTTGCAAAAAATGGACGTGAGAAGGAGTAGAAAATCGTGTACTTCTACCATCTACTGCAACTGCTGCTGCAAGTTTTATTATTTTACTTTACGTTAAGGACTGCAATCTGACTATATCTGTCTGTTTACAGCAGCTCAGTTTTCAAAACACATACATTTTATAACAATTTACTACATGACTGGGTAATGCAAAAATGGAAAATAGAAGGACATCAGGAAGACATGGAATTCATGTGACACACGTGTGGAATATTATGAAATACATTATGGCTTTTGTGTGTTCCATCCTTGCATGCACATTATCTTTGTTGTATGTGCACTTTTGTGTAAAAAAAATTGTAATAGGTATAACCAGCAGAGTGAAATTAGATGAAAGACAGCATCATGTAACATGGTAAGCACAGTCAACTCATAGCTTAGAAAAAATATCACCCTTTTAGCATTCGACGATCTCTAGTCTCTACATTTTTATTGGATGAAAGTCCTACATAAAAGCATTACGCGTAGATAGAACGTTGAAATATAGTATCACAAGAGGGAAAAGTTTAAAGAGCAAATAAGTGATGTGGGTCTGAGTAGCATCAACTTAAATAATGTGTAAAGGTAACATGTTATACGTTGTAAACGGATAAGGTCCTAACAAAAAAGCTTATTAAGCATGCATACATTTGCTCTCAGTTATACTTTTCACCACTTTAACTATTAGTAGTATCCAAGAAAATTTCTCTGTTTAGCAGAAAGAACGACCCTGACGATCATGTGAAGAGTTGAGTGAAGAAGGCCCTCCTTATCGTTGTCGTTCTCTTGTAAGACGAGCCATGGTTGTAAATGCTGCTGGTTTTGGCATCATGAAATACTAGACTATCAGAAGAACAGTTGAGTTGGTAGAGCCTTTCTTCTTCTTTTTCTAACGATCACTCCAAAAATTCTTGCAACATAAGTCTGGAAATTGCAAATGCATATTGTATGTATATATGAGTGGGTGCATTAACTTTGCATCCGCATCCACCGCCAAAATTGTACATTCTTATTTCTCCTTCACCATTCACCATGCATAGCCATAAATTGTGCAAAAACTAATGTAAGAATAGTGCATACATGCTTGGTTTCAATCTTGAGCAGGAACTAAGCTAAAAGTTTTTGCTTATAAGAGGTAAAGGAAATGTTTATAAACAGATGTCTTATTGGGTAATATTACTGGGAAATGTAGTACACTCACTCTACTTATTTATTTTGACGACTAGTAAAAAACGAAAAGTTTCTAGATGTAGCAACATACATTGTGAGCAATATAGTGAAAGCATGACCGAGTAGCACACACACACTCACAAGACCTGGTTTTCTTTTTCTTCTTTACCAAACAAGCTAAGACGAAGTAGCAATAAATTACGTCAACTTCATCCACCGCATTTCCCAATCAAGGCAACCAACCAAAAGCAAAGCACCACTATGCCACAATGTAGCAACGCCACTGCCATCTCCAAGTCAACACATATTCCCCTTACGCCTTTTGTATATGACCACTGACTCTACTGCTACTAATTCCAGAACCACCATCACCACCGCCGCTATAATGATAAACCTTATCATTTGTATGGCCCTCACACCCTTATTATCCATGCAGCTATTTATGGATGTAGATGAAGTTTGTGTGCAAATCAAAGTGGATCCAAGAAAGACAATTCAAGTAAAAGAATGAAAATGTATGGGTTTCTCTTCTTCCACTTTTTCTGATGGCTATGAATACGTAGCATATCAAGAATTAGAAAAAATAGATGTGTATGAAAAGCCCACAAACGAAGAAAATAAAACTTTTAAAGTTGTGACCAGAAATAGTTGGTTTCAAAAATATCTTTTAACCTTTTATTTGTTAGTTATTAGTTGATACTAAATTACAATGAGAGCCACACACTAATATAAATATAAAGCTAACATAAAGTGGGATGAGGACAGGAAAGCCAAGTAACTCAATACAAGTAATGTCATAAGAAACAAATGAGAACAAAACAAAGTCAAGGCAAACAAAAACTAATTTTGCTGGCTAAATCAAAACAAATATCATCTAATCTGCAATTTTAGGAGGTTAGTAGTACTAGTTGAAGTCGTTATAGAAGATGATCTTACTAAAGAGAGAAGTTTTTGCCAGATTTTTTGGAAAAAGGATAATTTGCTTTGGATTTGAGTAAAAAAAAGTGGATAAGGGAGAGAATATAAAAACCCAACTAAAACGAATAAGAAATTATTTACTATTCTTTATTCAAGAGAGGATGAGATAGCAAAGATTCATCATTTGGCTGAGAGAGCAACGAATAAAACTAGTTGAACAGATGTAACAACCTTTATTACACCTTAACCTTTTTCTACTACACACGCCTGTCATTCTAATTTCTACTTCTTTCTTTCCTAGAATACATAGTTGATATAAAACACAGTTTCTATAGGAATTTGTGTATATTATACAATGAGTACATAGCTAGAATCTTCTTTGATAACAAAAAGCGGGAAAAACTTTTTTTCGTACGTCTTGTTGTTAAAGGATTTCCAACTTAAGTGAGCAAACTTGAAACCAGTAAGTAACCATGTACTTAACTGACTTGTGTGTGTTTGTGCGCTCGAAAAAACGAGTATTTACAATTCATCCAGGTCAAAACTACGATTTACGCAGCAGAGTAGAAAAAAGAGTTTGTGAAGAAGCACAAAAATAGTTTTTTTCTCCCTTTCTTACCAATTCCGGGAGGATAAATGAAAGAATGAAGATCAGAAAAGTAAAAGTTTTTTTCTTTCCTTTTCCTCCAAATAAAAAAAATACTAAGTTAAGTAAGCATAGTCAAGTTTTCCAGAGCCTGTCACTTTTTCAATGGATAGAAACACGTGCATAAATTGTCGTGTCATTATATCGTAAATTTTGTTGAACAATCTCACAGAAAATTTCAGGGAATCTATTGACAGTATCGAGAAATAGTAATTTCAGCAATAATTGGCTGTTAGATCTAATCATTTCACGTGTGAAATCATAAGAAATTTAACGATAAAATTAAGATGTGTACTTGTAAAGTGCTAACTAAAATCCCTTTTAAAAAATGTGCGACACATTCTACCGTATTCTTTATGCTACTACATATCTGGTAACTCTACAAAAAAAATCCTTGAAGACACACTACAGCACTCGAAGGCTTGACTGTAACTTGGTTCAACGCTTCGCTCCCCTATTGTTTTGCATAAGGTATCAACAGAACGCCGAAGAAACTTTATTTTCCAGCTTGAACTTAATCCTCGGCACAAAACGGAAAAAAAGCGTCAAGTATGATTTAGGTATAAAATTTTGTTGGGAATACTGATGGCTGAATTGAGGTTAAATCCTGGTTTCAATACAAAAAATGCTGGGATAATAATGTGAGGTAAAAACTACGATGGATTCTTGATAAAGGAGTTAATACTTTCCAATGTCGGTACTATAGTGTGGTACTTTAGTTTCATGTATACTTCTTGGAAATTCTTTCCTAACTGACTAATTTGCAATTTTAAATATATATACATACATTACATTTATTTGAATACTCAGCTGGTCGTGCCCTTCCGATCCATAAGACTACGATAGGTTTCCACCCAAGTCTTCACACGATTTAACTTCACCCATCCTGATTTTACTATTTTCTTCTGTACGTACGTCTCACTTACATGATCGGTTTTGTGTTTGGCTACTGCGAAATATAGAAAAAGTTAACAGGAGAAAAAGTGT